>APFE031165468.1:2387-28257 GCA_000404065.3 Pinus taeda | reverse complement strand
CCATACTGATCATTCTGCAATTAGATATCTAATGAACAAAACTGTTACTAATGGCAGAGTTACAAGATGGCTCTTACTTTTACAGGAATTCAATATTACTGTGTTGGATAGACCAGGAAAACAAAATACAGTAGCTGATTTCTTGTCTAGGATCCAAAATACTAAAGAAGATTCTCTTGTAGAGGATAAGTTTCCAGATGAATATATATTTGCAGTAACTACTAAGACTCATTGGTATGCAGATATTGCTAACTATTTGGTTACAGGGAAACTACCTCCACATCTATTTCCTAGTGAAAAAAGAAAAATTATTCAGGAGAGTTCAAAATATTCATAGATTTCTAACGAATTGTTTAAAACAGGGCCAGATTGTGTGATCAGAGGATGTGTTCAGGAAGATGAAATGCTTGACATCCTCAAGGCATGTCATGATGAACCATGCGGTGGACACTTTGCTGACAAAAGGATGGCCTATAAAATCCTTTCTTTAGGATATTATTGGTCTTCCCTCTTCAAGGATACAAAAGAATATGTCAAAAGGTGTGACAGCTGCCAAAGAGTAGGGAAACCGACTCTTTCAAATGAAATGCCATTACAACCACAGGTACTCATTGAACCCTTTGAAAATGGGCTTTATATTTCATTGGACCCATTAATCCACCATCTAAGAAAAAGAAGTATATATTGGTATGCACTGATTATGTCACTAAAAGGGTAGAAGCCAAAGCATTACTTTCTGCTACTGAAAATTCAGTTGTTAGTTTTCTTTATGAGGATATTTTTACTCTCTTTGGTGTCCCAAGAGAAATTGTGATAGATCAAGGAAGTCAATTTACATCCAACATGATGGAGAAGTTGATGGAAGAATACAAAATCAAGCACAGAAAATCAACTCCTTACCATCCGCAAGCAAATGGCCAAGTGGAGTCTACAAACAAAGTTATTGAAAGCATCATCACCAAAATTGTTCATCTACACAGAAGAGATTGGGCTTAAAGGCTTCCTGGAGCCTTATGGGCCTACAGAACTACATGGAGGAATACAACAGGACATTCTCCCTATGAACTTGTTTATGGGAAAGAAGTCCTGCTCCCCATTGAGTTTCAAGTCAAAACTTTCAAGATGGCAGTTCAGTTGGGGATGGATCTATCAGAAGCCCAAAATCACAGAATGGCGCAGTTGAATGAGCTAGATGAGATCAGACAAGAAGTAATCCTAAGAACTGATCTAGTTCAACATCAAAGAGCTAAGTGGCATGACAGATATATCAAAGAGAAAAAGTTTCAAGAGGGATATTGGGCATAACTATTTGATTCCAAGTTTAAAAACTTCAAAGGTAAATTTCAGACCCATTGGCTTGGGCCATATGAGATCGAAAAAGTCTTTAGCAATGGAGCGGTGAGAATCAAGACCATTGATGAATTTCAAACTCCTCTTATTGTGAATGGCCACAAATTAAAGATTTATCATAAGCCACTCTCAAAAGAGGAATTTGTCAAAATGTTTCAAGAGAATTCTGCAATAAGGCTGGTGAAGAAGAATCCTTCTTCCCCACCAGCCTAGCCTTTGTTCTTTTCTGTTAAAAAAAAAAATAATATATATATATATATATATATATATAATATATATATATATATATATATTGTAATAGCTTGAAAACCAATCACTGATTGGCAGTCTTATACAGAAAATGTAGAGTGAAAATCAGGGACACCTGACACTATATTTTCCAAAAAAAAATCTCTCTTCCTTTCCCATTTTCACTTCACTTCATCTTCATCTCACTCCATTTCATTTTCATTTCACTCCACTCAACTTCATCTCACTCCATTTCATCCATTTCATTCCATATCATCAATAAAAATATTTTTCATGACCATTTCCATTCAGATAGTTGTTATTTAACTATCTCTATTCAGTGAAGTGGTTGTTGTGCCAGTTTCCGCAGCTAGAAGCAGTTTCCGCAACCACCACTCTGTTTTTCAAATTTACAGTCAAGATGTTAGTGCAATAATCATGAAAATGCAAGTATGACTAAGCATATGCTATGAAGACATGTACATGGAGCATCTATAGACATCAATAAGGAGCAATTGATTAAGGGCTAATGGACAACAAATGACAAGGATTCCAAGGTATGAGCAAAAATTTCTTTCAAATAGCAATCAAACGCACAATTTTGCATAGTTATTAAACCTTAAAGCTCACTATATGCAATGATTACCACAATAGCTCCATTACCATTCCTCGACCTTACTCCATGAACCATGCATTTACTCCCTAAACGGTCTCATGATTAATTTTCAGGTTTAACTCGTAGATAACTGCACTTTCACACTCCACTTGTACTCATGAAATGTGACCTAGTTAATTACGGCTCCTCTCTAACGTACTTTGTGCAACCATTTCATCAATGTGTAACGTCTCTTACGTAGTTGTTCAGTTCAAAAATTCCAACTCCACTTCACTACCCTACCCTTTTGTTAAAGCCACACCTCGTTCGCATACATCTCCACTCCATTTTATGAACTCACCTCGGATGCTCATCCCCTGTTTCCGCTTACAGTTCCTAAACACTTCCGTTACCCGTTATCCATCTTCCATTTTCAGCCACTGTTTTTTTTCATAAACCCTGCAACCTAGCCATCTTACCTCTATTAAAAACCCTCACACACAGTTAAATTTCAGTTGAATTTCAAACAGAGGAAAGGATGGGACGGTTACTAAGGGCGGAGCCGGAAGGGCCTAAGTTCTTAGAAGGATACCCTCAAGTAAAAGATTTGTTGAAGAAGGCTAAATGGCTCCGTTTCATTTAGAAATTTAAGGGCTACAATAAGGAAGTAACAAAAGCCTTTGCAAGTTCTTTCAACGACCAGGTGGTGGAGATTGGAGACCTTAAGTTCACGGTCACTGAAGCCTCAATCGCAGCTGCTACAGACTTGCCCCGGGAAGGTGAGCGTTGGTTTAAAAACAAAAGTTTGGACGAGCAGGCATGGAGAATTATATTACGTAACCCAGGTATGGACATCACTGTATTCAAAAAAGGAATTCCTGTTCATGCATTAAAAGAAAAATGGGTCAGTTTATTGTTAATCATTCAAAAGTTTATCACTTGTGAAGGCCAATTTGGGGCAATGTACATGTATTATACTAGGCTATTGATGAACTTCTTAGAGAACCAAACTCTTAATCTGCCCTATTTCTTATTGCTGAGCTTGAAAAAGATGAGCACCACAGTCCAAAAGAACATAGGGGAAATAGAACCTCATTTATATCATCATGGACTCATGAGGATTCTAATTGAAGACCAATTGAAGAAAAACAAAGATACTTGGGAATGGTTTCTAGTAAGAAACTATTTTCAAGAGCCATCTAAGGCACCTGAAAGCAGTACACCAAAGGCACCATGAAGGAGTAGGAGAAAAGGAAAAGTGCGATAATCCAAGACTCTCCTATTGGCAAAACTAAAGAAATTGGTCAAAAAGAGGAGGAGGAAAGAACTAAGGACAGAAAACAGAGAAAATTGAAGGGAAAAAGGAACATAGAAGATGTTTACCAATCACCAGAGCCATCTATAGAGGAAGACTATCAAGTGTTATCTGAGAGACTAGTGCATCTTCGAAAGAAAGCTGCTACAACTAAGAAGAACGAAAAAGGAAAACAAAGCATGGAAGAAGAGAGTACTAGCCCACAGTACTTAAGAAGAAGCAGCATACTTAGAGGAAAGTGGAGGAAAACACAAGTAAAATGACCCCACTTCATCGAATTGGGTGGGAAAACACCCGAGAAACCTCCAGCTGGTCGTAGTCCACCTCATCCTTTGCCAAATATTGGAACCAGTCCTCCAGATGTTGATGTAAGTCCTTCTCGGCCAGAATTAGAAGACAGTCCTCCTCCTCAATAAGACTTTGAAGCCAACCCAAGGAAAACACCTAAAATAGATCCAAGACAGCAAGAGGTGTATGATTACCTCGAATCCTTAGAGAAGACAACTGCAGGCCCGAGTACATCATCCACTTTGGCTCACATAACACAAGATGCACAAGTCCAATCCTTGAAACAAGAAGTGTTTGAACTAGAGGCTTTAAACAGGCACATTAAACAAGAAAATGAAGCATTAAAGGAGCAAAGCAAAGTGGACAAAATCATTCATGATAATACTATGCTACATATGGGACTATGGCAGAAAAAGAATAAGAAATTAAAGAACAAGTGCAGAAAGTTGAGCAGGGAATTAATCAATATCAAATTCAGATGTTTGATAAGGAAACCCAGGATGGTGGTAGCACCAAGAAAGAAGAAAAGAGGACTGGATGTACTAGCAGAGGCTTCAGAATACATGGGTTAAAGGGGGATGACTAAAATTTTGGTTACATGAGGACATGCAACACTTTCACAGTGAGGGTATGTTGAGTCCCAAACTTGCATCTTCCCTATACACCTTTTTAGCCTTTTTTTCCAGTTACCTGAACCTCCAAGCTATCAAATCATTGCATATTAGTTTAAAAAGAGCATATAAAATGGTTTCCTAACTATGTCTTGTGACTACTGTTTGATTTATATTTTTGCTCAGTCAGCTGCAGAATCTTGTCACTTTCCGCAGTCAGCTCAACTTTCCACAGCCTTTTTGTTGAAGTCTATGTTACAGGTGTCTACCAGAGAATCCAGCCACATGGGCAAGCTGCAAATGATGTGGATATGGAACGTGTCCCCTTGGTTCAGCCGAATCACTCACAGAAGACCGTGGTCAAAGCCAGTTAACCGGTGGTCAACCTAAGAGTTTTGCGGTGGCAGGACTCTGTTTTTCATCACGAGAAGAATTGCGTGGCAAGTTCCCAAATCCCAGGAGGCATGTTAACACCTGTGGACTGCTCCGTGAACCAAATCTAACAGCCACCCTCCTTGGATTTAATTCTCACGGCTACCATACTGCTAGATTTCCGGACATGGTCATTTATGTGTCTGTTTACCTGCGCAGATATTAGGAATTAGTTATGTCATTTCCTATTATAAATAAAGCATCCTCGTATGCATATAAACTAGTTTTTGGTATGTAATCTTGATTGTTTTACGAGCCACTGTGCCGTGACTTAATCCTTATGTGATGACTGCATTTTAATATATGAGAAGACATTATTTTTAAGTTCAATCCGTGATTGATTTCTGATTGGTTGAGGTTGCAGAGGGCCCCTATACACAAGGTTCTGTAATTATTGTACAGTTTCATGCTTTCTTCATTTATGTTCCTGATGCCATAATTGTTTGCTTGTATATAATACATTGCTCATGGTATTCATGTTGATTGTTGTCCATAGTTTCTTTTATGATTTCTAATGATTGTCAACTGATCAGTGTTTTTATTTCAGGTTCTAATAGATAGCCCGGGCGAGTGCACATAGCTTTTTGATGACTAATGACATGATGGAATTATCTTGTCCTTCTGCTGATTTGTTTTCTTAGTTCTAATTCCAGCACTGTTTATTTCTTTCAGTTTTGTTTGTCCATTTACTTTCCTGCAAGATAGATATTAGACTATTCATGTCATTTTCAGTAACCTTCTATAGCCAGAGCGAGTCGAATGGTGAGGGATTGAAGTATGGGTGTATAGTTTGATATTAGTTTATTTGTTTTTGCAAGTTAGTGATTAGATTACTCGTGTCATTTTCAGTTACCTCCTATAGCCAGAGCGAGTCGAATGGTGAGGGATTGAAGTATGAATGCGTAGTTTGATCTTAGTTTCATTTTATGCAATTTAGATATCAGATTACTCAATTTGTTTATGATTACCTCCTATAGCCAGAGCGAGTCGAATGGTGAGGGGTCAGAATATGAGTTGATGTAACAAGATTTAGTTACTTTCCTTACAGTTTTTGAATTGCTTTGAGTTCAGTTTTCTTTTTATACAGTAGCAAGGATACTGGGTTTCACAGTCATAAGCTCACTGTTTGGTTTAATTAGAATTTAGGTACATTTTTATTTTCTCTTAGTAATTGATTTCATCATTGCAAGTTTGAAAACCTTTTTGAAAACTTTGAAGTTTGGAAATTATTTTAAAGGTCACCATTGCCTTCAATACTTATATCCATACCTGATTTTTAGAATTGCCATCTCACATTAGGGAATCAACAAGAAGATAAACCCAAGAACAAACCAAAAATCAAAAACGACAAAGAAGTAAGAAATCGGTTATCTTGCATATATAGTGCACTTCACTTCAGCAGTTTACGACTCCCGGATTGACAATTTATATAGCAATTTAGGACACACTAAATTGACCAAACACATGTGATGGGGAAATTATCTGAATTAATGTCTGCTCAACCTCTTCTAATTAAGTATATTGATCCAGGAAACCCTACAGTTACTGTCTACATTAATGATCAGCCCATAACTAACACATTGATCGATCTTGGGGCTACCATTAATGCGATGACAAATGACCTCTTTACCACCCTAGGACTACATGGGCTTAGACATACTCCTATTGTACTTGAATTAGCAGATAGATCATGTGTTAAACCCGAGGAGGTGTTAGAGGACATAGTAATTACAATAGCTTCCTGGAGGTATCCGGCTGAATTTCTTATCTTACAACCCAAATCTTACATGGGGGGGCATCCTTTGATCTTAGGGAGACCTTAGCTGGCCACTGCAGATGCATTTATAGGCTGCAGATCTGGATCTATGGTGATCTAGGAAGGCAAGGCTACAAAGAATCTTAATCTTTACCCCCCAAAACCAAATGTGGATTTATATAACCCTTAGTGGGATGAGTTTGAGCCTGAATCAGATCTTTCCCTACCGCTCCTCACTCTAGGGAAAGCCCAGTACTTCAAGGATGAGACAAAAGATGACATCATTAATGGTTTCATTAGTAACTCGCTCTTTGTCACTTCCATTAAATATTCAAAAGAGGAAGAGGAGGTAGAAGATATAGATTTTGAACAAATGAGAACCACTTTGAATACTGACAGCAATCCAATTGAAATAGAACCAGGAAAGTTTCCGAACATTAACCCCAACCTGACTGTTGAGCAAAGCCAACTGTTGTTATAGCTGTTACAAAAATACAAAAAGGCATTTGCATGGGACTATACGGATATGAAAGGGATCCACCCTAACCAGTGCACTCACCGTATTTATTTGAAGGATAGCTGCAAACTAGTCAAACAACCACAGCGTCGCATGAACCCTGCACTGAAGGAGGTGGTGAAGGAATAATTACAAAAATTCCTGAGTGCTAATTTTATTTATCCGATATTTGATAGTCAGTGGGTGTCTCTGCTTGTCATCGTTCCTAAGAAGAATGGCAAGCGGAGAGTTTTTGTTGATTATAGAGAACTCAATAAGGCCACTCAAAAGGACCATTTTTCTTTACCATTTATAGATCAGGTCCTTCACACCCTTTCTGGAAAAAAAATATTTTCATTCCTAGACGGGTTTAGTGGCTACAACCAGATGCAGATTGCCCTAGAGGATCAAGATAAAACGACCTTTACTTTCCCTTAGGGAACTTTTGCATACAGAGTACTCCCCTTTGGACTCTGCAATGCGCCAGCAGCCTCTCAAAGGGAAATGATGGGAATTTTTTCTGATTTGTTGAATGACTGCCTTGAAATCTTCATGGACGATTTTACACCTTATGGAGATGCTTTTGAAACAGCATTAGCTAATCTGGAAAAAGTGTTGGAACGTTGTGTATAGAGTAATGTTGCTTTGAGCACTAAAAAACGTCACGTGATGATGACTGAAGGGATCGTGCTAGGACACTATATTTCTGCTGACAGGATCAAGGTAGACCTTGCAAAAATAGAGGTAATTTTGAAAATTCCAACCCCCAAGACGCAAAAAGAAGTATATAGTTTCTTGGGGCATGTAGGGTATTACAGGAGATTTATAGAAAAAAATTCAAAATTTGCATCGCCATTATTTTCTTTGCTCATTAAGGATGTTGACTTTTTGTGGACTGGAAAGTGTGATCGGGAATTTTTGAAGCTAAAATGATGTGTATTAGCAACTCTGATTTTACGAGGACCTAATTGGGAACTGTCGTTTCACATAGCTACGATGCATCTGATATTGTTGTAGGTGTTGTATGGACCAACTGGAGGACAGGAAACCTTATGCGATTTACTACATAAGCAAGAATCTAACTCCGGCTGAGCTCAACTACACAGTGAACGAGAAGGAATTCTTAGCAGTCATGCACGCCATCAATAAATTCTGACATTATATCTCTAGGTATCAAGTATTTGTACACACTGACCACTCTGTCATTCATTTCTTAATGAATAATCCAATTAGCAATGATAGTTACACGTTGGTTATTGTTGTTACAAGAATTTGATATCACAATTGTCGATAAACCTAGAAAAGATAATGTGGTAGCTGATTTCCTTTCTAGATTAACTATTGATGAAAATTGAATTCCTACTGAGGATTCCTTCCCTGATGAATATCTCTTTGTTATTTCTACGTACTCACCTTGGTATGCAGATATAGCCAATTATCTTGCTGCAAGGAAGTTTCCACAATATTTGTCCTCCAAGGAGAAATGAGAGATCATACAACAAAGTGCTACCTATACTTGGATAGATGGGAATCTCTATCACACTGGACCAAATTTCCAGATTAGATGTTGTGTTAGAGAAGATGAAATCTTTGACATCCTTAAGGCCTGTCACGAGGAACCTTGTGGAGGGAACTTCACAGACAAGCGGACAGGGTACAAAGTCCTTTCAATAGGGTATTATTGGCCATCAATATTTTAGGATGCAAATAAGTTTGTGAAAGGATGTGATTGTTTCCAAAGTATGGGCCAATCACTACAATCAGATGAGATGTCGTTACGGCCCCAAATCGTCTTAGAACCTTTTGAAAAATGGGCCCTAGATTTTGTGGGACCAATTAATCCTTCATCTAGATAGAAATCTTACATCTTGGTCTGCACTGACTATGTCACAAAATGGGTTGAGGCAAAGGCACTAACCAGAGCCACGGAGTAGGTTGTTTCAGACTTTCTATTTTAAGACATCTTTGTCTGATTTGGTATACCCGCGGAGATAGTAACAGATGGAGGGCCCCAGTTTACATCCCATATGATCCAGAAGTTGGTTAAAAAATATAAAATCCATCATAGAATCACAACACCTTATCATCCACAAGAAAATGGCCAAGTGGAAAGCGCTAACAAATTCATTGAGAGGATCCTTACCAAGATCGTGGCCAGTCACCGAAGGAATTGGGTCGACAAACTTCCATAAGTGTTGTGGGCATATAAGACTACATGGCAGAATCCCACAGGATTCTCACCATATGAACTTGTGTATGGTAAAAAACCCTTGTTCCCTATTGAGTTCGAAATCAAGACACTTAGAACAACATTGTAGATAAATTTGGATCTAGCTACAACACAAAAGTGGAGATTAAACCATCTCAATGAATTGGAGGAGAAACGGCTAGCTACTATCTAGCAAACAAATATTATCCATCAGCAGAGAGCTAAGTGGCATGACAAATTCATCAAGAAGAAGAAGTTCCGGAAAGGAGATTGGGTTGTCTTATATGACTCAAGATTCAAAGACTTCAAGGGTAAGCTCTGCACCAGGTGGCTAGGTCCCTATGAGGTAGATGCAGCCTTTGACAATGGGACTGTAAATTTGCTTACCATTGATAGTGAGAGGACACCATTGCTTGCGCATGGGCACCGTCTTCGGTTATATCACAAACCTGCTTCAAGGGATTCATTTGTCAACATTGTCACAAATTCAGATCTTCAAATTACAGGAACAGGGGAAAACCCCCTTATGCTGCCAAAATTCTAATTTTTCAATAAGTGTAACAGTAATAAATCAACCGCTATTGGCGACTGTTACACCTTCAAACTTACAAAAAAAAATGGTTGTGAAAACCTTTTTCGGGCGCAGACAGAAAATTTTTGTAGCAGTTGAAAACCACTTTGTGGCGGCTATTACACACTCTGTAACAAAATTTGTTATTTCAAGCATACTTTACAATAATGTTGTTACATGACCTTTTTCTTTGTTTTTATCTTTTGCAAAAATTAATAATACATAATAGTTGTCTTGGTTGTTACATATGTAACAAACGGTGACTTCTAGAGATAATTCGAGTAAGTTATTTATTGCAACAGACAACAAGCATCATCGTGGTTTGGAAAACAGTTGTCGTGACCACCAAAGTTAAGTTCACGCACCTTGCCACCAACGACTTCTCCCCACGTCACCCAGGTACACCATACAAAGGTAATATCATTATCCACTTTTATTCAGTAATTATGGCAATTTAAAACGATATCCCTTTTGACAGTTGAGGTCATTTGTCACATTTAAGCCCAGGGGGGAATTATATTGTGACATGACCTTTGCATGACCTATGAATATTTAAAAAACTGCAATTAAAGCATGGAGATCTGGTAATCATTGTCACTTAATGGCTGATCATACCAAAAAAGGGAATTTCACCTCCAACTAGACCTCCCATAACCTAGCATTAAAAAGGTAACATTATTGCGCAGTACAAACAATGATTGCAAATCTTAATTTGAAATGCTCACCTACGCCACCATACCATTTACCCCTGCTAGAGCATTGCATCCCCATTCAGAGTGCTCAAAGAAGTGGAAAAGAACAGTTGCAGGCTGAAACAGCCTAGTGGTGTGTTGACTGCTCCAGAACTTCTAAAGGAGGGAAAAAGGAAGGAGAACATCATTGAATTTGTGTAGCGATGGGTGGAGTAGCAATTCAGCATGAATCGGGGTCAACAAAATCTTTGGAGAATTTCCCCGAAGCATGTCAGATTTTTAAGGATGCAGGCTGGTTTGAGTTCTTCTAAAGGCTGGAGGGATCAGACGAGGGAGTTTCCATGGAATTTGTGAAGAATTTAAAGAGAAAACAGACGGAGGTTAGGGGATTAACGCTGGAGGTTACGGAAGAGGTGATTTCCCGAGTGACGACATTACTAGTGGAAGGAAAAATGTGGTTTAACAGGAAAGCTAATGACCCCTCCTTGAAGGAGGATTTCCTCTAGGAGGAGGAAAAACTGATGAAGAAAGGGAGGGGGATTGACAGGTTGTCACTTCCCCAGCCATGGGTTGATGTTTCCCTTTACCTCATCAAGTACATCACTTGCGAGGGAAGGGAAAAAACCATGTTCAATTACCACTTTCCATTGCTAAACCACCTTCAGCATCGACAGCTGATAAATCTTCCCTACTTCTTGCTGGGAAACATCAAGCATATGGTCGCGACCGTAAAAATAGTTGCGCATCCAGAAACATGTGTCACCAACCATGGCCTCATCAAACTCATTATTTTGGATGCCCTAAGTCGCCAGGCAAGGAATTGGGAGGAATTCATGAGGAAGAAGGACAGAACTACCCACAAGAAACAAACTGGGATGTCTGAGGAACCTCCAATGGAGAGAAAGGAGCAGCCCCAACCTTTGAAAGTGAGGGTTGGTAGGAGGCATGTTGAGCCCTAAACTTGAATCTCTCCTACACACTTTCCTAGCCTTTTTCCACTTACCTGAACCTCCTAAGCTAGCAAAATCATTGCAAATTGATTCCAAAAGAGCATTAAAATGGTTTTCTAATTATGTCTTGTGTTTGCTGTTTGAATTAAATTTTTTCTTATGAGCTGTGGAATGCAGCCAATTTCTGCAGCTGGTTCAACTTTCCGCAACTGTTTTTGTTAAACTCTAGGTTGCAGGTGTCACCAAGAAAAGCAAGCCATATGGGCAAGTTGGAAATGACTTGGACATGGATCAGGTCCTATTGGTCCAACTGGATTCATCAAAGAAGGTCGTGGTCAAAGGTGGTCAAGTGGTGGTCAAACATAGGAGTCCTATGGAAATAAGACTCCATTTTCAAACACGTGAAGACTTTCGTGGCCATTCCTAGATCCCTGGGGACATATCGACACCTGTGGACTGCTCAATAAGGCGAATCTAACAACCACCCTTAATAGATTTAATCATCACGGAAACCATTATGCTAAATCCATGGACGTTGTCTTTTACATGTCTTTGTTCACATAGTTTTTTAGGAAAATAGTTATGTAACCTTTGTTATAAATAACGTGTTTCTATATGCATAGTAGTTAGTATTTTTTAATGCAATTTTGCAGTTAAGAATTCACTGTGTTGTGACACTAGTTTTATTGTTGTAACTGTGTTTTGAGATATACAAGAAGATTTTGTTCTACATGCTTGCGTGAACGTAATTTTGGGTTGATAGCCTATTGGTTGAGGTTGTGCAGAGGGCCCCTGCACACTGAGGTTTCATTTCCATTGTTGTTGTATAGTCTTTATGTATCATTTCCTTATTTTCACTGCACATGTTTTATAGTTATTCACTTGTGTATATATTTCTAACAGTTCACTTCTGTCCATGACTTTATAAGCTTTGTATAATGCTGATCGGTGTGTACATGTTTCAAGATAGAGTAGGCAGCCCGAGGATCTGTATATAATTTTCACAATAACTAGTGATATGGAATTGATCCTCTGCTGACTTTTCTTTTCTTAGTTTCTTTGAATTCCAGTTCTGTTTTGTTGGTTCAGTCTTGTTCATTTCCTTTGTTAAGTTAGTTTAGAAATCAACTCACTCATGTCATTGACGGTTACCTCCGAAAGCCATAGCTAGACTAACTAGCGAGGGATCGAAATATGAATGTTGTGATTTGATTTTAGTTTACTTTTCTGCAATTAGATATTGGTTTGCTCATTTCATTGGCAGTTAACTCCGAAAGCCATAGCTAGATTAACTGGCGAGGGATCGAAATATGAATGTTGTGATTTGATTTTAGTTTACTTTTTTGCAATTAGATATTGGATTGCTCATTTCATTGACGGTTACCTCCGAAAGCCATAGCTAGACTAACTGGCGAGGGATCGAAATATGAATGTTGTGATTTGATTTTAGTTTACTTTTTTGCAATTATATATTGGATTGCTCATGTCATTGACTATTATCTCCGATAGCCATAGCTAGACTAACTGGCGAGAAATCAGACTATGAATGATGTAATTTGATTTTAGTTTTACTTTCTTTGCAATTTTTTATGTCCTTGAGTGCAGTAGCTTAAATCAATTTTCTATATTTAGACATCAGTAGAGATGATAGTTTCATGATTAGTAGTTCATTAATTACTTGTTTTAAATAGCAGCATATTTTCATTCTTGATTCAAGTATTATTTTCATCACTAATATTTTCTAAGACCTTCTGAAGTGTTAAGTTTTGGGAACCCTTATAGAGGACATAATTGCCTTAAAACCTATAACCATACTTGCCTTCTAGAAACTTAGGAATAGGAATTCCATAAACAAAGATAAAAACCCCCAAAAACAATATAAAAATAAAAAACGACAAAAGTAAGAAATAGGTTATCTTACACATATAGTGCGCCACACTTCATAAGCTTACAAATCCCAGATTGATAATTAATGTAGCAATTTAGGACACACTAAATTGACCAAACATTTTGGTGCCGTTGCCGGGGAAGTGTAACTAGGTAGCCAGTTTCTTAAAAAAAAAATCAAAGAAGGGAAAATTGATAACTTCTCGAAGTATTCTCTCCTCTTGCACCTAGTGTGATCTGGAGGATTAGAAAGGAGAGTTATTGGTTCAATAATTTTTTTGAGTACGCTCTCTTCTTGCACCTAGTGTGATCTGGAAGATCATAAAGAGAATTATTAGCCCAACTTGAGGCAAAAAAATGACATGCATAGAGCAAGAGATTCTAGGGGAAGGTTTATAGCTAGGGCCAAGAGTTCGATTTTCACAACTCCAGCTTCTTCAAGGCATAGACAAGATTCACCACCATCTACCCCTAGCCTTAAGATTCCTGGAATTCAAGGAGCAACAGCTGAATTAGAGGATTCTCCTACACTATCTACCAAATCTCATCTAGGAGAAGACCCTTTCTTCACTTCTACAGGAGGGCATATTGTAATCAAAGAAGTAGAATCACCTGAAGAAGAAAAGGAAGAAACTCTCTTTCGTCCACCCTTGATAGAAGAACTAGAAAACTCTGAGGAAACTATTATGACAGAGGAAGTAGTAAATGGATTTGAGGTAGAGGTAGAGGAGGAGGAAATAATGGAGGTAACAATGGTGGAGGTGGAGGTAATAATGGAAGAAATAGGGAAGGAGATAACTTGTTTGGATTCCCTATAGTTGATGAGGAAACTCACACAATCATGAAAATCATCTCACCATCTGTCCTCCCCAACTTTTATGGATTGTGAAGTGAGGATCCTGAAACATTTATGTTTGAGTTTGAAGTCGTGTGCTGAACCTATGACTATATGGAAGACTCTCAAAAGCTCAAACTGTTTCCTTCAACATTAAAGGGAGCCGCTTTGAAATGGTTCATGGGATTAGTCACCCAATCTATTAGGACTTGGAATGATATGAAACAAACATTTTTTGATAGATACCTGAATTATTGTATGCCCACCAATCACAAGGATGAGGTATTTAAAATTATGCAAAAGGAAGATGAAAACTTGGAGGATTTACTTGAAATATTTCAATACAATTTAAAGAGAGAAAAAATGAGTAACTTAAATGAGGAAACTTTGAAAGCCCTTTTATTGAAAGCCATTAGAGAAGAATGGATAGATATTTTAAACATGATGGGGAAGGGAGACATTTCTCAACTTCCGCTTCGTGACATAGCAGAACTATGTGTCCATCTCTCGAGGGGAAACTCTAAAACAGGAAAAGGGCCTAGAGATCCTTCTCTTATCAGAGCAAACAATCTACAATTGGATCGGTAAGTAGGGCAGATATTGGAAATATGCTTGATGAATTCACAACTGATATCCTAGGGAGTCTTAGTGAACAACTAGACACCCTTAAAATTCAAAACAAGCAGAAAACATAAGCTAATGCTTTGGCCATCTTTTGTCCAAAATGTAGGAAGAAACATGCTCTAAGGGAATGCCCCTTGGATGCAAAAGTTGTAGAAAAATGTATTATTTTCTCAGAGAATCATGATATCAAGGATTGTCCTTCAATTCCTAGGCTCAAAGCTGTCTTTCAAGAAGATCCAAATTCAGTAGAATCTCTCTGTTTTGTTTCAAGAAGACCCTGGCAGGGGCAACAAAATCAAAGGTTTAACAACCCTATGAATTTTCAACCCCCTCCAAATTGGAATTCTTGGCAACAACCTTGGCCCCAACCTCAAAATCCATATCAATCATGGGCACAAGGGATGAAAAATCCTTATGGGAGATTTGCTCAATTTTATCAATATCCTCCATCTTTTCAAAATCAACAAACTCCCAACTTCCAAATCAAAACCCACAACTTTCATTGCCATTTCCACAACAACAACCTTCTCAACAAAATCCAAATCCTCAACTCATGCTTCCATTTCAACAAAAGACAAATCAATTGCCCGCTTAGATATTGCCAAATCCTAACAATAAAAATCCTCATAATACTTATATGATAGAATGACAACAATTTCCTACCTATATGATTGTTCCTCTTAATGATGTACAAGTCGGGTCTGGTAGAGTTTTAGAAAAACCTTCTATAGATGTCCAAGAGCAAGATACCTCTAAGGAGGACTCTCTTAAAGTCAATAAAGGTTCTGAGGAAGCATCTCTTCAAAAGTCAAACACTTAAAAAGAGAAAGAAAAGTCAACCCCCACAACTCCTATAGTTGAGCAACCTGCATCTTCATCCATACCTCCTTTCACTGAAAGATTACAAATTGATAAAGGGGTGGAAAAACAAATCTTGTTGCCTAACTATGATTTTCTAGATGAATTAAAGAATGTCTCTATCAAGATCCCCTTGCAACAAGCCATTAGAGAGATTCCTATTCTAGCAAAAACAATAAAGGAGTTGAGTCTCAAAAGACTGGGAAGGAAACCAAGAGATACAAGAGAATCCACCTGGTAGGAAAAATTGCAGATATCATGATGGGAAAAATTACCATGCATAAGTATGTAGATCTAGGTAGTCCAATTGTCAAGACACGTATAAATGGGATAGAAATTCCAAACACATTGATTGACTTAGGGGTTGCTGTCAACATTATGAGTAGACAGACTATGGAACAACTTAAACTTCCTAATCTTTTTTTTAAACCTACTTTACTACAGCTTGCAGATAGATCAATAATCAAACCATATGGTGTATTAGAAGATATTTCAGTCTCAGATTCTTGGGAATATCTAGTAGATTTCATGATTTTGACTCCCAAGAGTAATTTAGGAGGGCACCCACTTATCTTAGGAAGACCTTGACTAGCCACCGCTGATGCTTTCATTAGTTGTAGATCTGCGGATATGTGCATTTCTGATGGTAATTCGACAAAGAAATTCAATTTGTATCCTCCAGAAAAAGAAATTACAGAAGTAGGAGATAATGAATGGGTCAATGATGAGGACATTATACAACTTGTCTTTACCATTGCTGAAATCATTGAAGATAGCAAATTCTGAACACATTAGAAAATTTTGAAACATCTTCAGAATATGACCTCACACAATTTCAGTTAGATTCTAACATTGAATATTTATCATCAAGACAAATGTCTCTTTACTCTATGGAAGAGTTCAATAGTTCTACCATGGATATTTTTCCAGGTAAAACATTTAATATCAATAAAAATTTGGAAAAGTCACAACAGGAAGAACTAACCAAAATCTTGCAAAAACATTCTACTGCATTTCCATGGGAGTATACTGATATGAAAGGTATTGATCCTAAGACTTGCATCCATCATATCTATATTGAGGAAAATAGTAGACCAATCAGACAACCTCAGAGAAGTATGAATCCAAATCTTAGGGAGATAGTGAAAGAAGAGCTCCAAAAACTACTCCATGTAAACTTCATTTATCCAATTTCAGATAGCCGATTGGTTTCTCCTTTGGTTATAATACCTAAAAGGAATGGTAAATGGAGGGTATGCATTGATTGCAGGGAATTGAATAAAGCAACTTTGAAGGATCACTTTCCTTTTCCCTTTATTGATCAAGTATTAGATACATTAGCAGGAAAAAAGTACTTTTCATTTCTGGATGGTTTTAGTGGTTATAATCAAATTCAGGTAGCACCTGAGGATCAAGATGAGACCACATTTACCTATCCATGGGGAACTTTTGCTTATCGAGTGCTTCCTTTTGGATTATGTAATGCAACCACAACATTCCAAAGAGAAGTACTAGGAATTTTTTCTGATCTAATCCATGATTGTGTAGAGGTTTATATGGATGACTTTACAGTTTATGGTGACTCGTTTGAAGAAGCATTAGCAAATTTGGAAAAAGTACTTATAAGATGTAAAGAAACAAACCTTTCATTAATCCATGAAAAATGCTTTATGATGTTTACTGAAGGTATTGTTTTAGGACATCACGTTTCAGGGGATGGGATTAAAGTTGATAGATCAAAAGTTGAAGTCATCTCCAAATTGCCTATTCTAAATTGTCAAAGAGATGTTAGAAGTTTTCTAGGATTTACTGGATACTATAGAAGATTTATAGAAAACTTCACTAAAATAGCATCGCCACTCTTCAAACTAATTACAAAAGACTTTGAATTCAAATGGGATCTTGATTGTCAATCAGCATTTGAAACTTTGAAAACAAGAATATCTAAAGCGCCTATCTTGAGAGGACCAAATTGGAAACTCCCTTTCCATATTTCTACAGATGTTTCAGATACAGCTCTAGGAGGTGTGTTGGGTCAAAAAGATTTAGTTCCTTATGCCATTTACTATACTAGTAAAAAATTAACTCCCACTGAGTTGAACTATACTGTAACTGAAAAATAGTTCTTAGTTGTTGTTCATGCAATCAATCAGTTCAGACATTACATAAAAAGCTATGAAACTCTTATTCATACGGATCATTCTGCGATTAGATATCTAATGAACAAACCTGTTACTAATGGCAGAGTTATAAGGTGGCTCCTACTTTTACAGGAATTCAATATTACTATGTTGGATAGACCAGGGAAACAAAATACAGTAGCTGATTTCTTGTCTAGGATCCAGAATACTAAAGAAGATTCTCCTGAAGAGGATAAGTTTCCTGATGAATATTTATTTGCAGTAGCTACTAAGACCCCTTGGTATGCAGATATTGCTAACTATTTGGTTACAGGGAAACTACCTCCACATCTATTTCCTAGTGAAAGAAGAAAGATTATTTAGGAGAGTTCAAAATATTCATGGATTTCTAACGAATTGTTTAAAACATGGCCAGATCTTGTGATCAGAAGATGTGTTAGGGAAGATGAAATGCCTGATATCCTCAAGGCATATCATGATGAACCATGCGGCAGACACTTTGTTGACAAAAAGACAGCCTATAAAATTCTCTCTTTAGGATATCATTGGCTTTCCCTCTTCAAAGATGCAAAAAAATATGTCAAAAGGTGTGACAACTGCCAAAGAGTAGGGAAACCTACCCTTTCAAATGAAATGCCATTGCAACCACAGGTACTCATCGAACCCTTTGAAAAATGGGCTTTAGATTTCATTGGACCTATTAATTCACCATCTAAACAAAATAAGTATATATTGGTATGTACTGATTATGTCACTAAATGGGTAGAAGCCAAAGAATTATTTTCTGCTACTGAAAATTCAGTTATTAGTTTTCTGTATGAGGATATTTTTACTCGCTTTGGTGTTCCAAAAGAAATTGTGACAGATCAGGGAAGTCAATTCACATCCAACTTGGTGGAGAAGTTGATGGAAGAATACAAAATCAAGCAGAGAAGATCTACTCTTTACCTTCCGCAAGAAAATGGTCAAGTGGAGTCTACAAACAAAGTTCTCGAAAGCATCATCACCAAAGTTGTTCATCTACACAGAAGAGATTCGGCAAAAAGGCTTCCTAAAGCCTTGTGGGCCTAGAGAACTACATGGAGAAATACAATAGGAAATTCTCCCTATGAGCTTGTTTATGGGAAAGAAGTACAACTCCCCATTGAGTTCCAAGTCAAAGCTTTCAAGATGGCAGTTTAGTTGGGGATGGATCTGTCAGAAGCCCAAAAGCATAGAATGGAGCAGTTGAATGAGCTAGATGAGATCAGACAAGAAGAAATCCTAAGAACTGACCTAGTTCAATATCAAAGAGCTAAGTGGCATGACATATACATCAAAGAGAAAAAGTTTCAAGAAGGAGACTGGGCATTGCTATTTGATTCCAAGTTTAAAGACTTCAAAGGAAAATTTCAGAGTCATTGGCTTGGGACATATGAGATTGACAAAGTCTTTAGCAATGGAGCAGTAAGAATCAAAACCATTGATGAATTTCAAACTCCTCTTATTGTGAATGGTCACCGATTAAAGATTTATCATAATCCACTCTTAAAAGAGGAATTTGTCAAAATCTTTCAAGATAATTCTGCAATAAGGCTAGTGAAGAAGAATCCTTCTTCTCCAGCAGCTAGCATTTTTCTTTCTGTCAATATATATATATATATATATAATATATATATATATATTATATATAATATAAGCCTGAAAACCAATCACTGATTTGAAATCTTATACAGAAAATACAGGGCAAAAATCAGGAACTTCTGACGCCCTATATTTTCCAAAAAAAAAAAATATCTCTCTCTTTTTCATTTTCATTCCACTCCACTTCATTTTCATTCCACTCCACTTCATTTTATTCCACTCCATTTCATTCATTCCATTTAATTCCGCCAATAAACGTTTTTATGACAATTTTCATTCAG
Source organism: Pinus taeda (assembly GCA_000404065.3). Taxonomy (NCBI): domain Eukaryota; kingdom Viridiplantae; phylum Streptophyta; class Pinopsida; order Pinales; family Pinaceae; genus Pinus; species Pinus taeda. The sequence continues at coordinate 8,515 of APFE031165468.1, read as the reverse complement.
TCATCATTTATCCATTTCCATTCAATCATATGATCATTGTGTCACTTTCCACAGCTGAATCCAGTTTCCGCAACTACAAACTGATTCCGCAACTAGTTGTGTTTTCGCAGCTAGCACCATGTCATTCAACATTGGCAGTTAGATAATAAGAAAAAATAATAAAAATCAAATGCAGGTATGACCGAGGACATATTATGAAGACATGAAGCACCTAAAGGCATTAACAATGAGTAGCTGATCAAAGGTCAATAGACAAAAAATGGAAAAAATTCCAAGGTATGAGTAGAAAATTTATTTCAAATAGTATTCAAAGCACATTTTTGCATAATCATTAAACCATAAGCTCCACTATATGCAATGATTGGCCTGATAGCCTCCATAACCATTCCACGACCTATGATTCCTCCACGAACCATGCATTTATTTTTTTCAAGGACCTCATGATTATTCCTCGGATTTAACTCGTGGTTGGTGCTGCACTTTTACACTCCACTTGTAATCATAGGACATGGCTGATTTGATCACGACTCTTCTCCGCTGTATAAATTCCGCAACCATTTCATGAACGTGTTTACGTCTACTCCGCAGCCGTCCAGTTTAAAAATTCTGTCGGGTTCACTTCGCTCCCCTACTATTTTATTGAAGCCATGGTTACATTTCCACCTTGGTCACATAAGCCTCCGCTCCATTATGTGAATTCACTTCCACTGCCTGTCCTCTGTTTTCTACTCACAGTCACTTTTTTTTTTTTCTCCATAAACCCTGTTCACTTCGCTAACCCAGCCATATCACCTTCGCTAAACCCTTCTCACACAGACGAATTTTAAGAACAGAAGGAAAGAATGGGTCTGTTGTTGAGGGTAGAACCGGAAGGGGCCAAGTCTATAGAGGGGTACCCCCAAGTGAAAAACATACTAAAGAAGGCATGGTGGCTACGATTTATTAAAAAATTCAATGGCTACAATAAGGAGATTACAAAATCTTTTGCGAGGTCTTTTAACGGCCTGGAGGTGGAAATTGGGGACCTCAAGTTTACAATAACCAAGGCATCCATAGCAGCCAGTACATAACTCCCACAGGAGGGAGAACACTGGTTCAAGAATAAGAGATTTGACGAGAAGGCTTGGAGGGTTATCCTACACAATCCAGGTATAGATGTAACTATATTCAAATGAGGAATTCATGTCCATGCTTTAGAAGAGAAGTGGGCCAGTTTATTGTTGATTATTCAAAAGTTCATTATGTGTGAAGGCCATTTTGGATCAATGTATATGTATCATACCCAGTTGCTGATGAACTTTTTAGAAAATCAAACCCTCAATTTGCCTTACTTTTTATTACTGAACTTGAAAAAGATGTGCACAACCGTCCAAAAGAATATAGAGGACATAGAACCCCACCTGTATCATCACAGGTTTGTTAAAATTTTAATTGAAGACCAGTTGAAGAAAAAGAAGGATACCTGGGAACGGTTTTTAGTGAGAAACTACTTTCAAGATCCACCTGAAATACCTGAGAGCAGTACAACAAGGAAGAGTAGGAAAAAGGGAACTAGTGTGAGAATTCAAGACCCTCCTAATAGCAGAACTAAAGAAGTTAATCAAGAAGAGAGGCTGGAAAGAACTAAGGATAAGAAGCAAAGAAAACCAAAAGAGAAAAGAAACATAGAAGTTGTATATCAGACCCCAAATTCTTCCCAAAAATAAGACCCCCAAACACTGTCTGAAATACTAGCTTATCTTCGGGAACAATCAGCTACAGCCAAAAAGAAACAGAAAGAAAAATAGAGTATGGAGGAAGAAGGCACTAGTCTACAACATTTAAGGAGAAGCTCTAGGCTTAGAGGAAAGTGGAGGAAAGTGCAAACAAAAGGGCCCCATTTCATTGATTTAGGAGGAGAAACACTGGAGTAGCCTCCAGCAATCTCTCTTGACTGTAGCCCACACCATACTCCTATTTCCCAGCCAGATGTTGACATGAGTCCTTCTTGGCCAGACTTTGAAATCAATGCTCCTCAACAGGATTTTGGGGACATCCCAAGGAAAGCTACACCCAAGATAGACCTGAATCAGCAAGAGATATATGATTATATAGAATCCTTCGAAAAGACAGCCACAGGTCGGAGCACTTCATCCATCTAGCCTCATACAGCACATGACACTCAAATCCAATCATTGAAACATAAAATTTTTGAACTAGAGGTCTTAAATAGACACATCAAGAGGGAGAATGAAGCATTGAAGGAACAAAGTCGATTGGATAAGATCATTCACGACAACACAATGTTGCACCTTGGGCTATGGCAGAAAAAGAACAGGAAATTGAAGAAAAAGTGCAGGAGGATAAGTAGAGCACTGATCAACCTCAAATTTAGATGCTTGATGAGGAAGCCCAGGATGTTAGCAGCACCAAGAAAGAGAAGAAGAGGGCTGGATGTATTGGCAGAAGTCTCAAAGCACGTGATCTAAAGGGAATATGGTCAAAATTTTGGTTGCATGGGGACATGCAACACCTTCACAGTGGGGGTATGTTGAGCCCTAAACCTGAATCTTTCCTGCACACTTTCTTAGACTTTTTCCACTCACCTGAACCTCCTAAGCTATCAACATCATTGCATATTAGTCATAAAAGATAATTTAAAGTGGTTTTCTAACTATGTCCTTGCGTTTGCTGTTTGAATTAGATTTTTTCTTGTGAGGTGCGGAATGCAGCCACTTTCCGTAGCTGGTTCAACTTTCCGCAGCCGTTTTTGTTAAACTCTAGGTTGCAGGTGTCACTAGGCAAAGCAAGCCACATGGGCAAGTTGGAAATGACCTGGACATGGATCAGGTCCTATTGGTCCAGCTGGATTTATCAAAGAAGACCGTGGTCAAAGGTGGTCAAGCGATGGTCAAACATAGGACTCCTACGACAATAGGACTTTGTTTTCAAACATGTGAAGACTTTCGTGGCCGTTCCTAGATCCCTGGGGACATATCGACACCTGTGGACTGCTCCACAAGGCGAATCCAATAGCCACCCTTAATAGATTTAATCATCACGGCAACCATTATGCTAAATCTATGGACGTTGTCTTTTACATGTCCCTTTTCATGTAGTTTTTTAGGAAAACAGTTATGTAACCTTTGTTATAAATAACGTGTTTCTATATGAATAGTAGTTAGTCTTTTTCAATGCAATTTTGCTGTTAAGAATTCACTGTGCCGTGACACTAGTTTTATTGCTGTAATTGTGTTTTTAGATATACAAGAAGACTCTGTTCTACATGCTTGCGTGAATGTAATTTTGGGTTGATAGCCTATTGGCCGAAGTTGTGCAGAGGGCCCCTACACACCGAGGTTTTGTTTCCATTGTTGTTGTATAGTCTTTATGTATCATTTCCTTATTTTCACTGCACATGTTTTAAAGTTATTCACTTGTGTATATATTTCTAACATTTCACTTCTGTCCATGACTTTATAAGCTTTGTATAACGCTGATCAGTGTGTGCATGTTTCAGGATAGAGTAGGCAGCCAGGGCATATGTATATAATTTTCACAATAACTAGTGATATGGAATTGATCCTCTGCTGACTTTGCTTTTCTTCGTTTCTTTTAATTCCAGTTCTATTTTGTTGATTTCAGTCTTGTTCATTTGCTTTGTTAAGTTAGTTTAGAAATCAACTCACTCATGTCTTTGACAGTTACCTCTAAAAGCCATAGCTAGACCAATTGGTGAGGGATCGAAATATGAATGTTGTGATTTGATTTTAGTTTAATTTTCTGCAATTAGATATTGGGTTGCTCATTTCATTGACGGTTACCTCCGAAAGCCATAGCTAGACTAACTGGCGAGGGATCGAAATATGAATGTTGTGATTTGATTTTAGTTTACTTTTTTGCAATTAGATATTGCATTGCTCATTTCATTGAGAGTTACCTCCGAAAGCCATAGCTAGACTAACTGGCGAGGGATTGAAATATGAATGTTGTGATTTGATTTTAGTTTACTTTTCTGCAATTAGATATTGGATTTCTCATGTCATTGACGATTATCTTTGAAAGCCATAGCTAGACTAACTGGCGAGAAATCAGACTATGAATGATGTAATTTGATTTTAGTTTTACTTTCTTTGCAATCTTTGATTTCCTTGAGTGCAGTAGCTTAAATCATTTTTTTGTATTTAGACAGTAGCATAGATGATAGTTTCATGATTAGTAGTTCATTAATTACTTGTTTTAAATAGCAGCATATTTTCAGTCTTGATTCAAGTATTATTTTCATCACTAATATGTTCTAGGACCTTCTGAAGTGTTAAGTTTTGGGAACCCTTATAGAGGACATAAAAACCTATAACCATACTTTCCTTGTTGAAACTTAGGAATAGGAATTCCATACAAAGATAAAAACCCCCAAAAACAACATAAAAATAAAAAACGACAAAAGTAAGAAATAGGTTATCTTGCACATATAGTGCACCACACTTCGTCAGCTTATGAATCCCGGATTGATAATTAATGTAGCAATTTAGGACGCACTAAATTGACAAAACACTTAGCAAGAAGTAAGGCACATTCATGGAGAAAGCCACTGCTTGCGGAAATCACAGGTGAGTTAATATGCAGAGGTGATATCTGAAGATTGTGGAGTATCTGCCCTTGCATGCCATATATTTGATGACGAATTCTGCTACTTCTCACCATGGATATGGTAGCGAATTTCTGTTATAACCCCTACCCTTCTGCTCTATACTCTCTCCGACTTGAACGAAGGCCTCGGGGAATTTCAAAAGGGTATTCCTTCTCACAAACCATCATTTCCCAACTTGCGGAAGCCCAGTGACTTCCGCAATGCTTTCTTCTGTTATGGGAATCACCACTCCATGAACCTGCGAGCCTTCTTCCGCCAAGTTCAGTGCGAATTCCATTGTCAATTTATCATTAAACCCCCTCAACCTATCAAATCACACATCTCATCCTGCGTTCTGAAAAAGCTACCATACCTCTCGATTACTCCGAACTGCCCTTGCGCTCTCAAGTTCATGTCGAATTGATCGACCACCCATCATTGCGAAGGCAGAAACAACACGTCGACTGCAGTTGGTTGGTAGGGGAGAGTGACAGATCTCCAAGCCATTGGAGGTTGAAATAATGACATGGCCGATTTGGGAAAGATGGAACAAACAGTACTGGTACGTATGGGAGTATTTGCAAATCCAGTATTGGTACGCTCGGATATCATGGAAAGTTAAGGTGGTACTGAGGTGTGTTTTGAAAATTAAATGTGGTGCATGGAGAGGATGAATGATATGACTTGGTGTGTACAAATCCACATCCCAACATTTTTTTTAAAATATGATTATGACATACCGCAATCATCATATTTGGTTGAGCAGGATTATGTGCACTAAATGCTTTTCGTGGTACACCGTCATTTCCTATGACGGTTTCCTCCCCCCCAACTTTAATGTCGACCATCCTCGGCACGTTTATTTGTCCTTTTTGGAATATTTAATTAAATCCATAAAATGACAGAGACGTACCTGCAGACTTACCTAACGTAGTGATAACACAACATGTAGCAACAACTTGAGTGGCAACACAGTGAGTAACAACAACAATGAGTAACAGCTGCTCTGAAGTAGCGGAACAGTGAGTAGCAGCAGTTACAGAGTAATAACAGTTACGGTGTAATGGCAGTTGTGGAGTAAAGCCAGTTACGGTGTAACGGTAGTTGCGGAATAACGAAAGCTACAGTGTAAAGGTAGTTGCGGAGTAACAACAGCTACAGTGTAACGACGGTTGTGGAGTAATGGCAACTACAGTGTAATGGTAGTTGTAAAGTAACAACAACTATAGTGTAACGGTAGTTGTGGAGTAACAGTAGCTACGGTGTAACGGCAGTTACGAGTAACAGTAGCTATGGTGTAACGACAGTTGTGGAGTAACGACAGCTACAGTGTAACGGCAATTGCAGAGTAACAGCAGCTACGGTGTAACAGCAAATACTATGTAACAACAGTTGCAGAGTAACAACAACTACAGTTGATCCAGGTGGATATTGGTGGCCACCTGCCAAGTCCATCTGGACCCCCATCATTGTTTCTCTCAGCATTTTCAGTTTCCTTAATTGTAGCACAACTTACTAT
>APFE031165465.1:0-17980 GCA_000404065.3 Pinus taeda | reverse complement strand
AGACTACATAAGGACAAACCTAGAAGTCCTTGCAAAAGACATCCACCCTATGGACCAGATTGAGCTTCACAAACAAACAGGTGAGATGGTCTATGCCACCCTGGCAGATAAGACCTTGGTGAATTATAGGCTGCAGAACAGTTTAAACAATACAGCATCACAGCTTGAGTTGGAGAGGGCATCCTCTCAAGCCAAGGACAACAGAATCAGGGCCCTGGAAGACATTATCATAGAATTTGGGCATGATCCCAACGATGTTAAGGCCATTCAGGAGGTCCTTAAACTGAGGGATGCAGATGTAGCTGCCATCAAAAAGAAGATGAAAATCCCACCAATAATTCATCCACAGACAGATGAAGTTGCTCAACAAAGAAGAGACAAGGACATCACTAACCTGCTGATGACTTTGTACAAAGAACTAGTGGAGACCCAACAAAGGCTGCAAGATACTGAGAATACCTTAGAAGCAGCTACACAAAGGGGAGAACAAGGACAGTCCTCCAAAGCACCCACAGGGGTAATGAACCTAGAAGAAACCCCTAAAGAGGACATCCCTCCACAGCAGGCAGCAAAAACAACTCCAACAGAAGAAGCTCCAACTACAACAGAAGCAACTACAACAGAGCCATCCACCACAGAAGCAGCTAAAGAGCAGGCCGAGAGCCTGGATATGCAGAAATTAAGACAAGAAATTCAGGTATTGGAGGCTCAAATGTTAGACCTGAATAAAGCCAAGGAAAGCTTAGCCAAGTTAGAAGAAAAATATGACAAATCTAAGCAAAACGTGGCTGAGAGGGAGAGGGAAGTAAAATCCCTAAGGAAGACAATTACAGAGCTGGAAAAGCAGCTCAGTTTTGATCAAGTGACAACAGAAATCAAGCAGGTGATATGGACTGCCATTGGACAATCAATCTCTAACCAATGCGAGTACATTGATGCTATGTATGAGCAGATAGGACTCATTGGCAAGGCAAAGAAGGAACTATATAGAGCAAGAAATGCTCTAGGAGACATGGCTGACCTTGCCCCCAAAATGATTGAAATCCTCAACCACAGGAATGCTTCTCAGCTAATAAAAATGGGAATTTCTAACAGGACTGAGACCATTTCCTTAATCAAAAGGACTACAACAATGAGAAACCTAATTCAGAACTTAGATAGAAAGGTCCATGATATGCAAGCAGATATACACAAGTTCCAGAACAGGTTTACAGCCCTACAGGACAGAGGGCTCCCCAACTTAGAAGAATCAGGAAAACTTCTCTCTTATGAGAAGTACATCAAAAGATTAAGCACTTTTTCAGCCATGCAGATTGCTGAGGCTCCTGGGTCATCTACTACAGGCCCACTAACAGGACAAGCACTTTTTAATAAATTAGATAATTTGTTTTTTATTAAAAATGAGGTAGCACATTTATTTGATAAACCTCCCGATTTCTATAAATACACAGAAGCTGATGAGACCATAGGGTTGATTTTGAGGCACCAGCTCCCTCCTCCAAACACTTGGCAGGATTTAATACAATTACTTTTGAACCAAGGCTGAGCAGGCAAACGTTTTTGCAGCAGTACTGTCCAAATCACAGTACAAGTGGACAAAGCCATGTCAGCCAGCATAAAGACACTAAGCCAACTCAGTACAGGTACTCGGCATCAGAAGCAACATCAGCAGGTACAGGTAGCAGAATCAAGACGGATACAGACAATCAGAAGTAGTAAAACACTACAATGCTTCATTTATGAAGAACAGCGCAGTTAAAGTCCGCAGTACTCAAAGGGCAAAAAGCTATCCTGACAGCATTTAAAGGCTTTTACTATCATTTATACTTGTAATAACTTCTCATTTGCTTTATCTATACAAGTGTAAGAGATATTTTCCTCTCAGATGACCTCATTCCTGAGATATTTTTGTATCAAAAACTCTATATATTGACCCTCGCGTTTGTTTAGAGGGGTTGGACTCCAGATGTAAGAAATTCTCCTGATATCTTCTCTGTATCTCTGATATTCTAAATTTTCAGACAGTCTAATACAAAGGCAGTGGGATTTCTGCAAAGATGTTTGTCTATTGATCTCTTGATGATGTGTGGCTCAAAGCAGCAAGACTCCTCTGCATTACATGGTCCAAATAAGTTTTCTTCATGGCTCTCTATTTCACCTGTGTTTCCTGTTATTTCATATGTATCTCGCGTTTTCTATGTGTTTAATCTCTAGATAGTGAAGAAAAAGGATAGCATCAGGACTTAGTCATTGACTACCCTGAGCTCAATCTGAACTGTCTCATATGTTTTCTTTTGATAAGGTGTTTTAAAGCGTAATTCTTAACTGCTACCTTTAATACCATATCATTACCATGTGTTGTTGTTTTAGGAATTCAAGTCATTGCTCCTAGACAACAAGCCTTTTTCACGAACATACAGCTAAGTAACGAAGTCTTAATTGCTCACTGCTAGTTGTATTCACCTCACACTCACTATTTACAGTTAGTTCCATGAAATGCACACAGGCCCTGTAGTTTTCCTCCTCACCGAGATCAAGATTTCAAGAGAAAAACAGTCCTAGACCCCATTGCCCAATGGATTAATCTTCCCTGCTAATATACTTTAAAGGAAACAGAAGCATCCTCCCAACCAAATACACAAAAACAATCAAAAACTCATCTCATAACTAGCCTAAAACCCTCACTGAAAGCAGTGACAAACCTGATAGAGAGAGCCCTCTCTGACTACAGCTGGGCTAGAAGCTGCAGCCCAAAGATTGGTCTGTGGTTACCTCGGCCGTATCCCTTAAGGAGCAAGGGACAACCTGAGGGTTAACAGCTAGTATTCAGTTTCATCATGAGCTGGCCCGCTTGTTTGTACTACATTTACATGGTGGTCAAGCCACTCTAGCTGGTGTAACTTTCACCCTAACACTAGAGTCCATTTCATTAGCAACTGGCATACCCAACATTGGAGAGCCATGGAACAAGAGGCATAAAATTGACTGGTAGCACTATGAACCGTACATCAAACCCGGGTTTTTGAGACAACTCAGGAGAGTGTTTCCTTTTCAGTACCTCAAGGATGAATATGGTCCCCTAATGAAATTGATCATGAAGTATTTCAGTTGTGAGGGCTGGTTCTCCCACTTGTATGCTTATCACATTCAACTACTGATGCATTTTACCTGGGTACGGAAGATGAACATCCCTTACTTCATGTGCCAAAACATAGAGAGGATGACCACAGGACAGGAGAGGGCCCTCTGCGGGTCAATCTCAGAAAAAGATAATCAGATGGGGCTTGAGATGACTAATTTAACAACTAATCTTAGGCTAGGTATAAAGTGCAAGGATTTGCTTTGATTTTTTTGGGGGTTTTGTTGGAATAAAGGGAAAGGCAAATTTGGGTTCGGGGATGAGGCCAAATTTTTGCAGAGTTCTGGTTGGGGCAACATAAGCAATAATTTTGATGCTGTTGGATTAAATGAATGGGTAGAAAAGACTACTGAGGAGCTGAAGAGGGCAAGAGGCTATCAAGAATCCTCTTCAAACTGAAGAAAACATTGATAATTAAACAAAACTAAAAGATAGAGCACAACAAACTCATGAATTCTACCTTTGTCACTCAAATTTGTTTAATTTAAAAAGAAAAGAGAAGGGAAATGGCATACATAAACATCAATGAACTTACAATTTCATGAAGAAAAATAACATCAAAACACAAAGCCACAAGGATCCCAACAAGTGTTGCAAAACCCTGGTCTTTCCTTTGCCAAAATGAATGTACAATGAAGTGCCAAGCAATCCCAACTGTCCAGCCCTGAAAACGACTCAAAAGATACATGATATAGACCATCCTAACCCATTCCCATGCCTGTAGGGGTCGAGCTCATCATTCTAGGAGTTGTTTCAACCAATTCTAATCAAGGCACTGAAATCTAGGCAATCAAACAACTTGCCTCTATATGCTAGGAAACTGATTCATTCATTTAATTTTCACTTTTTAGTGAATGAATCATCTAGAACAAGTAAAAATGTGCCAATATGACATCATGGTCATCAAATTACATCATGGTAGATCAATAGTTACATCAAAAAGTAAAACTAGTCAAAATTGGGCGAATTTCTGAGCTGAAGAGTGAAAAATAGGCCAAAATCCTCTATGCACCACGCCTGATTCTCTATGCGTAGTGCCAATTTGGAGCTGATTGTGAGGCCCTTAATGAAGTCCAAATTGATCCCATGATAGCTCTTTGGAAAGCTTCACCTGTCTACGGTCCAGCCCAAGTGGAATCTCTAGATTTGGTATCCATTTTCCCCTCGAAATATCCAATCTCCCAAGACTTCTTCTTGTGTGTCAAAATAGGGGTAAAGAGGTCATTGTTTGAGTGTTTTTGACTTCTTTGAGGGCCCTAAACTTGCCCAAATTTCTTGGCCATGAGAAAGCAACCATTATTTGGCATGCCAAATCTAGATATGTAAAGTTTTTGTAATTTGGAGCTCCCTATCAAAAGCGTGCGCCACGTCGCGCGGCGCATAGGGAGGAAAACACTGTTTTTTAGTGCACAAATTTTCAAAATGCAAAATTGCTCCAAATTTCTTGAAATTTGGGCTGGAACTTCTTTATCATGAGCTATGATGGGCCAAGGATTCCTTGGCCAATATCTAGAGTAAATCATGCTCTTTTTTCCTCTTTTTCCTTTTGGATGCCTTCCTTAGTTTTGCCTTTAAATTCCTTATTCACGCCTTGCAAACCTTGTTCCATGTCATGTAGTGGAAAGCCATGTGTCTCAACAATGCTTTGTCCCTATCAGACTTGTCCAACAGTTTCTCTAAGTGTATGTTGACTCTCTTGAGCCAAGACTCCCGATCATCATTAATCTCTTGCTCCAATGAAGTGAATTCAATCCTCCTCCTTTGGACAGCTTGGCGATTCTCCCTAATGTTTTGTAACTCCATAATTGCTTGTTGATCTTCAAGTTGCTTGTTCCTCTACTCCAAGTATTTCATAGTCCACTTAGCCCTCTCCAAGTCGAGGGACAAGGCTTTGATCTCTGTCTGCTGCTCCTGGATGATCTCTCTAAGATTTACACTTTACGGGCCTATGTCTGTAACATCATCCTGAACAAGAATGAAGTCAGTCTCTCGCTCACGTGAAGGCCCCTCATCCTACATTGGCCTCTTGCCTTTCTCCTGTACCTGTGGTGCCATTGTTGGAAGTGAGGCCCCTTCCACCCCAGGTGGAGATAACACTCACTTTGTTGCTGCAAATAACTATCTCGTGCCCTTCTGATAAGTAATGAAAACTGGCATAGTAGCAGAGTGAGTCTCATGGCCTTCATGTTGATAGGAGTATCCACCTATCTCATGTCCAACCTCTGAAGGTCCCTGTGAAGCTATGAAAAACTCACGAGAGATGAAATCATCCCAAGTAATGCCCTGTAATCCAAACTGATGAACCACCACAAGTTTGATGAGAGAAAAATGGTAAATACTATTAAACTGTTGCTGAGGGGTCTTTTGCTGCACAAGGGTGGTCACCCTCTCTATGTTTCAGCATATGAAGTAAGGGATGTTCATCATCCGTACCCAGGTAAAATGCATCAATAGTCAAATGTGATAAGCATACAAGCGGGAGAACCATCCCTCACAGCTGAAATACTTCATGATCAATTTCATTAAGGGAGCATATTCATCCTTGAGGTACCGAAAAGGAAACACTCTCCTGAGTTGTCTCAAAAAGTCGGATTTGATGTACGGTTCATAGTCTTGCCGATCAATTTTCTGCCTCTTGTTCCCTGGCTCTCCAATCTTTGGTATGCCGGTTGTTAATGAGAGTGACTCTAGTGTTAGGGTGAAAGTGACAGCAGCTAGAGTGGCTTGATCACCATGGAAATGCAGTACAAACAGGTGGGCCAACTCATGATGAAACTTAATACTAGCACCCTTCTCAAAAAATTCATAACATGACTGACGTTGAAAACAAGTGATCGCAAGAGGGCAGGCCTGTAATTTAGTAAGGGTGGTTGGTTCTTCTCTGATATGTCTGCCACCTTTATGATTTCTCTGGGGTGCATGTTCCTCCATGGGTGAGTCACTTTGGGTCTCCACTTCATAATCAAATGAATGATCGGATGCCATAACTACTGATAGACAAATTGGCTTGAAGAAAGAGGTGTTGATGTATGAAAATTGTGTTGGACTGCCCTTTGGTGATGTGCTTGATCTCTATCACTAAGGGGAAAACAATGGAACAAGGGATTGTTAGGAGAGGGGAAAACTAGTGGGAAATTTGGGAATGTTGGGATAGATTGGTTTGGGGAAATATGGGATATTTTTCAGAGTTTATGTATAGGGTTAGGAATTTTTGTGTAGGGTTAGGGTTTGAGGTCTTGGATTTGAGAATTTGGGAAAGGGAATTTTTGGAGAAGGAATTAATGAGGTTAGGGGGATAGGGAAACTTAGGGAAATATGAAAACAAGAGACCAATGGGATGAGGGAGTGAATTTTGGTGAAAAAACAATGATTTTGAAACCCTAGTAGCATGTTTCGTTGAGGTAATTTAAGAGGTGGGGTTTGATGTTTTTGTTTCAATCATCACCATCCATCAACCACCAAAGCCTAGCACATAATTGGATGAAACACAAAGATGGAGGCTCTGCCTGGCAAATCTGTGCGAGTTATTGGAAATTTGGAACAATTCTTAGAAGTTTTGGGACTTTTGCTGTGTGCGCCACGCCTTCCCAATGCGCCGCGCCTGTGTTATTTTGCACTGGGTTCTGAGGCCCAATGCACCGCACTAGATGAGTGCGCCACACCGACAACTTGTAGAGATTTTTGCCCAATGTCCTCACTTTCTCATCAAATTTGCTCACTTCTTGCTTCTCTTTTGCAAATGAGCTTATGACATGAAGGAATAGCTTATAGACCAAGAGCTTTTGAAATCTTGGCTCATCAAACCCACTTTTACAATGTTTCCAAATTGACTTGATTTCAAACTCTGTTTTTTGGACTTTTCACCTTTTGGCTTTATTGATGAATTGAATGAGCTGAACTTCGCTTTTATTTTGCAAGTGTGGGAGATTCTTAGGCTAAGGAAAGAAACCAGGGTGTAGATGAAGGAATTTGTAGTGAAGAGAACACAATTTACATGATTTTGGTACAAGAAATGCTAAATAGTCTGTTTTGAGGAAAAACACAATTTCGAACAGTTGTCAATGAAATTTATTGATAGGGAAACCTCCTCATGCCTGCTGGTGATTATTGGACACTTTCACACATTTATTAATGAAACCCTAAAGGAACCCTAACCTAATTGACCATGAAACCCTAAAGACAACATTTTGCAAATTTTAATGAAAAGAAGACTGTATATGCCTTTTCAAAGGAACAAACATGAACCGGTAGGGAAATGACATGAGGGACATGAGGAAAACCACTCTCATTAGATGATTCATGCGCCTAATGGAATGAAAATGACTAGGTGGGACTCCTAAAAATGAAATGCAACAAAAGAGGTTTTGATCTCTGATGGAGGGCTGAACAGATCGACTCTAACACACTCACTGTCGTGATGAGCTTGGAAGTCTTGGAATAACCATTTTCAAGGATGACATGGTGAGCCTAGCTCTCTTAGGCCTTCCTAAGAGTTGGAATAGCTATCAGGACCCTGTCAATGGGAGGAAGAAGCTATCAGATTGGGAATGACTATCATCGGATTTGATGCAGGAGGATGTTAGGAAACAAGCTCAAGAAAAAGATAGAAAAAATAGATCAATGCCTTAGAATTCAGCCTCTTCAAGGGGGCAACCACATTTACATTACATAAATGAACAATTCTTGGATGATTCAAATGACAAAACCTCCTTTCTATATATAGGAGTCTAAGGAGTCACAATATAACCCAGCCGACCTAACAATAATAATATAAAGCCACAAAAATAACAATAGAGGGATTCTATGGGGCACAGTAATAAAATTATGGGGACAATAGGGAAACAACAATATTAATAAGGGATACAACTAAAATAGTAATGGGGTAATCACTAGTTTTATAGGGACCTATCATGCCCCTCTCCTTCAAAAAAAGTGTTGTCCTCAATGCCCGAGTAGTTCTGGATGCTTCTGTATAAAATTCTCATCCTCCTATGTGGAATCTTTAGTGGATAAGTGCTATCCAGGAATACTGTCCACTCGGATGCTGCTATTCCCACTAATATGCGTGGCTATCTTAGAAACAAACAATCAAAGTCTACTATTGTTTCCTTTTATGAAAATAGACAAGAGGAGAACCAAGAAGACCAACCTGAGTCTTGCACTTCATTTCCTCACCTTCTTGATAGAGCTTCGCCACTTCTTCTTTGTCTGCCCAGCTTCAAAAGAATCTGTGGAATCATAGAAACATACTACTATCCAATAAAGAAGGATCTAAATTCATAAATAATACAGGATTAGATGTGTATTAACCATATACATGTATATATAAACAAGTACACAAGAATATAGAAGGAAACAAGAATAGATTTATTAAGATGAAAAGTAGCAAGAGGATTACAACCATGTGCTCTGACCCAGCATCATCCTCCAGCTAGAAAGCCCTTCTTCACCTCAAGCAAATCTTAGATCACCCAACACTACGAATGTACACCAGAAAACCAACACTTCTCTATAAGATACAAAATTCTAGCCTCTAGATCTCTGTGATGAGGGATCCATATATAGATGAGTACAGAGAGGTGAGTCATCTTTTGAGATCTTGATTAGTGTCTTCTCTTTGGTATTTCCTACTTCCACTTGGAGAATGATGATCTCTTACTCATCCCTAGTCGAAAATAGAGAGGCAAGTGTCAGAAGGGAAGCTTCTAGAAGATTCCATGATCTTCCACCTCGCATTTGTGTCCCTGCCATTTGTCCATTCTCGACCATCGCACCCTACGGAGGAGAAAATTAGTATGCATCGCACCTTGTACACTGGGAAGGTGATACGCATTGCACCCCCTGCATTGAGCTTTCAGTATGGTCCACTTTTGACTATTTATGAGCAGTTTTCAGTGGAGAACTTCTGGGAGATAATGTAATCAGCTGACCTTGTTCCTTTAGGCAGTGAAGCAACACTTTTTGGGACTTAGGAGCCCTCAGTTTATGGAAATTTATGATTGGGGTTGAAGTGCCCAAAAATGTCTATAACAGTTGCCCCCTAAAGAATGAGGTCGTTAATCTTTCTGATGTCGGGTGAAATGCTTTACTATGAGGATTTGAAGTTTTTTCAAGCTGGGAGGCAACCTGTAATAAGATACAATACAATACATTATTTTCACAACATTTTTTCATGATCTAGCTGAGTCGATCATTCCCATGCTCAGCTTTATAAATTCATTTTCATGTACATAGGACAGACAATCGTCTGTGTCACAGACCGATGATATGGACACATCATCCTTTGATTTGGATGATCATCTGTTCGACAATGATGTACACTTGATGTTTTTATATTCCTAAATATATCACAGCCCGGATGGATGAAAATATATCCGGGGTCTTCAAAACTTGTTCAATCTTCACTGAGAGTACAAGTCGATCCATGTGAAAAATATTCTTGAGTCGAACATGGAAAGACATCGCCTGATTACTAGCCAATGATGTAAGTTGTTAAGAGGCATGAGAGGAATCACCAATAATGAAAATGACCCTCAAGGTACTACAGTACAATTCACGTGGTGTGGAAAGGGACTTGGCATTGAACACCACGTAAAATCTGTCGGTCGAAGGCCATTGATGTAAACCTGTCGCCGAATGTGAGAAACTTGCCATTGAGGCATGCAAGCTCCAAAGTACTGAAAGGGTTGTTCCTAAGTCAACTTCTTGGATAATGAGCTGATGTCGACAAGAAGTGACCCATCGTAGGAGGGCCTTAACAAATCCCACATCAATGACACGGAACGAAGCAAATGATTTTGGAGGTGAAAACAAACTGACGATACAGGGTTCAGGGTGGCGATCATGAAGGAATGAAGCATGAATGTATTGCAGTGGGTGAGACACAGGTGAATTATCAGAATGACTTCTCCTGAACATATTGGTGACACTAACGATGGATTGGTAGCGTTAACCCCAAAGATGGATGGTGTGACGGACCAATGGTGAAGACCAGTGAACGGAAAAACCCAACCCGGCATGGATGCGGAAGGAAAGTGCGATGTTCAAGAGCAACTTGCTAACAATAAAGTTTCTTCAAGTTTTCTTCCCAATTTTCCCCAGTCATTGCTGACCAATACCTCTTTATTTTGTCAAACTTAAGGAGGATAACATATGCTTGTTCTGTAATCCTCCCTTCAGGCGAACCTATCGCTATATTTTAGCGAGCCTAGTGATAGTGAAACTCATTCTCGTCCATTTGGATGAGTTTTTTGCTATTCGGTTTTAATGAGTTTAACAACAAAGATAACTACATCTCTTTCAATTTTAGAGAGTCTGAAAGAAATGGAAAGGAAACTCCAAAGATTCTTTTTCGTTATATAATCCCTTAAGTCTGAAAAAGCGTAAAATAATACAAAAGGGAGGAATTTTCGATAGTTTTAACGAGCCGAACAAGACAAGCACTCGATCGTTTTGTGTAATAATCCCTCAGGTCCAAAAAGATTAAAATCTAGATGAGGGATCACACTTCTGATGCCTTTAACGAGCTAAAGAGGCCGATCGCTCGGCAATCTTTTCATATTTTACGAGTCAGGTGAAAAGAGCTTAAAGAAGACTCATTTTCGAGGAACGAGTGATGGTTTTGGGTAACAGCTGATTCCGGGTAAGATTTGGAATTTTCCAATCACGGCAGTGTCACAAGGATGGCTAACAGAATCACTCTTCGCAGATGTTCCTCAAAGGGGTAAACAATCATGTGGGGGTGAATGATTGGCTAAAAACAAAGTGGAGGTGATGGCGAGGACATGACCAAGGCTCAAAAGCTGGCGATAAGGAATTCATAATGGTTATTTACTGGTTCATTTTTTAATGAGCTTAAACGTTGGGGGAAACATTTGCTCATGACTTATGTTTATTTTTTAATGAGCTTGAAGTATGCGCTAAAACTGCTTATGGAGGGTTTATTTTTTAACGAGCTTGAACTCTGCGATAAGATTGCTCGCCAGTCGTATGATAAGAATGTCTCATTCGAGATGCTATTTTGAAGTGGCTTACATCTCTCAAGCTTTGCCACGGATCCTTTCTTTATGCAAGTTAGGAAACGACTAGCCTTACGGGTTTAAAGGGTTAGAGGTCCTACAAATTAAAAAATTAAATAGCCGCTCTTCACTTGCACGTGGAAGGGTTTGCATGCCCCCAGGTATAGCGAAACATTTCCAGGTTACCAAGAAAGTTCTATCCGTGTAGCAGATAAAATGCTTCCTCGGTGATGTCTATCGAAACAGACAAAGGTGAATGGCGCAGACGCATTCCACTCACATAACTTTAATGAAGGTATCTTATTCCAGCCTATTCCCATTTTCCTGTGAGGACAGGTTCGCCAGACTAGTCATATATCCCTCGTGGAAATCCACTCTATACCTAAGGTTCTCCTACCGAAATAGAGCAGGGTGCATGCCCCCTAGGTTTCAGTCACACCTTCCTGAATCACTCGTGCTCATCAGGTGGATGGAATGGAGACCGATGAGACATTTCTTGCATGGAAAGACCATTTAGGGATGGCATTTGACTATTTGCGATGTGTGAACTAGGGAATGAGATTTGGTCCATGAGCTTGACCATTGTGCCTTCGTGTGGAAAACACATTACTCTAAAGAGTGAGGAGACGATGGCTCCCATGCAATAAATACAATCGCGTCCAAGGAGTAGATTATAATATAAAGGTCCCTGAACTACCATAACATTCATATGAACAGTTTTCCTTCTCAAATTAATGGGCACATTTGGAAGGATCCCTAAAGGTCGACTGGTTCCCTTGTCGAAGCCTATTACATTTCTCATTTCAGGAAAAAGTGATCGCGAACCAAGCACTTTCCAAGTAGTTGAGGAAAGGATACTCACAGAAGCCCCTTCATCAATGATGGTACCAACCATGACCATTCTGTAAGCTTGTACAATGATTCTGAATGGTAAACTGACTGGTAAACGGGGTCTTCCTAGTAGATTCAAGTCGAAGGAAATGACTAGGTTGCTTGGTGGTGGGACCGAATAGAAGGTCGGATATGACTCTGATGAAATTCCTTCCTATGATAAAGGAACGAGAGGACTACCCCCAAGCTCATCGGAGTCTTTGTTGATGAAAAGAATATGAACGGTGTCGTTCTGTTTCTCTTCAGTGACAGTATCATTTGAAGACGAACACTTTGAAGGCAAGACCGGGTTAACTGCCATATCAACCCTTTGACTTTCATCTGGTATGGATTCAAAGGGTTCATTTTCAATGATAGATGCTTTGGCCAACCACAATGACGGGCCAGCTGGATTTTCAATCGGTGGAGGACTTGGCAAGAGTTTTTTATATCCAGGAGGAAGTCGTAGCGGTGAAACCAGACGATCATCCAAAACTCTTTTAGCCTCTTCAAGGAAGGGACAACGATGGATAGTGTGATTTCCTTCACACAACTTATAAGGAAATCTGGGATTCCTTCTTTTTCCATGTACTTCACTTTCACTAGTTGATGGTGAGCATTCAACATGATCACCAGAGATTGATGCTACCGAATTGTGCAAATGAGGAGACCGGTCCGTTAAGATCCGAGGGATGCAGGGACAATCTCGGTGATAGTGGTCTCCATTGCAAATGACACAAGGAGATTTAGGTTTTGACTGTGTGGTGTGAGGATTTTCACTAGACGACACTTGGTTGCTCCCTTTCGATTTTGGTTCCTTTTTCTTCTTTTCCCTTTTCTCTTTCTGCTTTTTCTTCTTCTTAGTTGCTTTATTTTTAGCTTTATCGGCTTTATCAAGCGAAGAAGAAGGAGGAGAGGGAGAATTAGATGAAGTAGAAGGTTGGGAGGTAACTCTAGTGTCGTCTAGTTGTTGATTAGACTATTCAAGAATTACGATATTCTGAACAAAAGAGGTAGAGAAGACCCAGACAGGCAAACCAATTGTCCATCTTGGAAGTGACAAAGTGGCCATATAGGGTTGACCAACATCTCCCCAAGAGGAGAAGGGACTAGGATTTCCTTCACGGGGAAATCCTTGGTTGGTAGAACCCATTTTTTGAACCTGAATATCAACGGGGGAATTTTTGATGTTATTCCGATTAAAATAGATTTTTAGATGCTTTGACACTACTTGTTTTTTCAATTTTAAATAGTTGAGAAAAAACAAAAGATGACTCTAGTCGCCTTCGATTTTTATTGAGCCTGAAGTGAAAAGTGCTCAGAGGACGAGTCTGAAAAGTAGAAAAATGGACTTCTCTAGAGATCTAGGCAAAGAGGATTACCAAACCAATCGCAAAACTGCAAAATACCTTTTACGATACGGTAGTCAATCTTCCTGAATGCTATGTTCGGTGCATTGCAATCGATAGGGCGGTAGACACGGCTTCATAAGGATAAAGGATGCAGCCTATTGTGGTCTCCCAATATATACTTGACGGTACGTGGGAGCACAAGTCCGTACTAGCACTTGCCCTTTCATAGTGGAGGAATCACCCAACCAACACTGAAAGCAACAGTTACCAGGTTTTACGACGCCAGAATACGTCTCTAGCCTAGACCTCTAGATGTTGTGTGTTAAGTTCCAAAGCATTGTTAGATTCATTGAATTTATTTTAAGTTGATCTTGCTTAACAATTTTCCTTTCAGGTTCACCACGTGATGTGTATATAATTCCTAAAATGCAGCCAAAGATGATAAACAAACGTTTGATCTTCTTTCAACAATGAAAATCCTAGCTACTAAAGGGAACAAAGTCAAGAATATTTTCTTCATAGAGCATAGAGCACACGCTAAAATGCACAGTCCTAAATCAAGCCAACCAATCAAAATGCAAATGCACATGCATGTATTTGTTTCCAGCCTTCTTAATGTGTGAATTATGTTAAGAAAGCTATGTGCAAAACTGAATTACTTTTAAAGCGATAGTACTCAACAAAATTCTTTTCCAAAACGAAGTGAAAGCAAGAGAGACAGTTTGCAATTTTGAAATGGAAATTGCTTTTCGACACTTTAAAACTAATAATTCAAATCCTATGCAATAGTAATTGTATAATTGACTATCACGAACAATGGGATTGCTTCCTAAAACTGAAAACGACAGCTATGACACTTTCAGATCTAGAGACGACAGTTCAATTATGCTACTTTTTTGCAGAAGAGAACTAAAAACGACGCACAATACATAAAAAAAATTATAGTTCTTTGCACTAAGGAGGCGGAATAATGCAAGAGAAGGGGGTTCACAGAAGTACACTTACCACAGAAAACAAAACTCTTGAATAGGACTGAAAACAGTGAGAAAAAGCCACAGTCTGAGGGTAAAGTTAACCCTCCCTGACCATCTCACTCATTACATAGTGAAATCAGTATGCAGCGCACCTACTGCACTCGGGAACTACGATGCATACAGACTGCCTTGAAGGCAGGGTGTGTTGGTAGCAGTGGGATACTTCAAATAGGATTTCACTCACAGTTTGCAATCTAGTTCATGTGTTTGGGCTGAATAAGTAAGGATCAGTGTATGTAAAACACAGGGGTGATCTAAGAGGTTACTAGAGCCACCACTTAGGGCAATTAGATTGCTTGCAGATCTATTGTTTAATTCATAAACAAAACCTGGAGATAGACTGAAGTAGCACTGATCTACTTTTCATTTGTAAAAAAATGCAGTTTGAAGGTTAGCTGGCTTGACTTCAGGCTCCATCTGTAAGTTTATGAAAGAAACAAGTATAGATAGGCTAACAAGTAATCTAGTCACTCCCTAGTATGGTCGCCATTTTGTTATCCAGGAATAGTGTCCACTCGGATGCTACTATTCCCACTAAGATGGGTGGCTATCTTAGAAACAAACAATCGGAGTCTACTATTGTTTCCTTTTATCAAAATAGACAAGAGGAGAAACAAGAAGACCAACCTGAGTCTTGCGCTTGAATCCTCTCGTTCTTGATATAGCTTCGCCGCTTCTTCTTTGTCTTCCTAGCTTCAAAAGAACCTGTGGTATCACAGTGACATACTACTATCCAAGAAACAAGGATCTAAATTCATAAATAATACAGGATGAGATGTGTACTAACCATATACATGCATATATAAACAAGTACACAAGAATATAGAAGGAAACAAGAATAGCTTTATTAAGATGAAAAGTGGCAAGAGGATTACAACCATGTGCTCTGACCCAGCATCATCCTCCAGATAGGAAGCCCTTCTTCACCTCAAGGAAATCTTAGATCATCTAACACTATGAATGTACACCAGAAAACCAACAACACTTCTCTATAAGATACAAAATTCCAGCCTCTAGATCTCTGTGTTGAGGGATCCATATATAGATGATTACAGAGAGGTGAGTCATCCTCTTGGATCTTGATTAGTGTCTTCTCTCTGATAGTTCCTTCTTTGACTTGGAGAATGATGATCTCTTACTCATCCCTGGTCGAAAATAGAGAGCCAAGTTTCAGAGGGAAAGCTTCTGGAAGATTCCATGATCTTCCACCTCGCATTTTTGTCCCTGCCATTTGTCCATTCCTGACCATCGCACCCTACAGAAGAGAAAATCAGTATGCATCACACCTTGTACACTGGGAAGGTGCTATGCATCGCACCCCCTGCATTGAGCTTTCAGTATGGTCCATATTTGACCATTTATGAGCAGTTTTCAGTGGAGAACTTTTGGGAGATGATGTAATCAGCTAACCTTGTTCCTTTAGGTAGTGAAGCAACACTTTTAGGGACTTAGGATCCCTCAGTTTATGGATATTTATGATTGGGATTGAAGTGCCCAAAAATGTCTATAACAATAAGTTCTCCCACTTGATGAGATACTCAAAAATTGATCGATTTCATAGCTGTTGAGTTCTTGTTTCTGTGACTGCTTCTGGTTCCAATATAATTTTTCCTTCCTTATCAAGTTCTTGCAATATTGTTTGTACTGGTGGCTTGTCAACTATAACCTTTTTTAAACATGAAACATGGAAAACTAGGTGCACTCAAGGCACTGCAGGATGCTCCAATTTGTATGCCATAGTACCAATATTTTGCAACACCTTGTATGGACCATAATACTTTAATGATAATTTATTGTCCTTCTTACCTTGCTTGAAGGACATTTTTTTATATGGTTGTAACCATAGGAATACCCAATCACCTACATCAAAACTTCTTTAGCTACGATGTTGATCTGCCTGTTGTTTCATTCTATTTTGTGCCAACACAAGGTTATCCTTTAAGAGTTGGGGTACTTGTTGTTGATGTTTAATGTGATGTTCCACTGCTTGAACCTTAGAATTTTATCTTAAATATGATGTGATGGATGGTGGCTGATATCCATAAAGTGCTATAAATGGGGTCATTTTTGTTGTTGTATGGAAGGAAGTGTTATACCACCATTCAACTAGAGGCAACCATTTGACCCATTGTGTTTGTTTATCAAATAAAAATCAATGAAGATATCCTTACAAACATTTTTTTACTATCTCAGTTTTCCCATCACATTGAGGATGATAAGATGCGATATGAGCTAACTATGTACCATGACAAGAAAATAATTCTATCCAAAAATTTCTGGTGAAAATGGTATCTTTGTCACTTACAATAATCTTTGGGTTTCCATGTTGCTTTTGAATTGTTTCAATAAATGCAGTAGAAACTGTACTGGCTTACTGGATGTGATAATCCAAAAAAGTGTGCATACTTGGTAAGTCTGTCAACTACCACCATGATGACACTCTTTCCCTCAGACTTGGGTAAACTTGTGATGAAATCCATTGAAACCTCCTCTCAACGTTGGCTTGGAATGGATAAAGGTTGTAATAGACCCAGGGTCTTAATTTTTTCAACTTTATTTTGTTGGCAAACCAAACATTCTGCCACAAACTTTTGAATATCCGATTTAAGGCCATCCCAAAAGAATTCCTTCTTAACCCTGTGGTAAGTTTTTAAAAATCATGTGTGCCCTCCTAAGGGAAAAGTGTGCAATTCCATAAGAATTTTTTGTTTGAGTTGCGAATTCTTACAGAGGTATAAGCGATCTTTGTACCATAACGAATCATTTTTCTAGCTAAATGTATCAGATGTACTGGAATACTGATGTAACTTTTGAATAAGTTCCCACACTTCTTCATCATTCTTCCACTCCTTCCTTGCTTCGTTTATCCAATCTAGTTGGATAATAGAAATGGCGCACAACAATGCTTCCACATCCTCATCCTTTCTTGAGAGTGGATCTGCCAACACATTTTACTTCCCTTTTTTGTAGATGATTTCAAAGTCAAAACCCAACATCTTTGTGACCCACTTTTGTTTCTCTTTAGAGGAAAATCTTTGTTCTAAAAAGTATTTAAGGCTATCATGATCCGTTTTTACCTTGAAGTGTCTTCCCATTAGGTAGGGTTGCCATTCCTTAAGTGCATGTAGTATTGCCAACATTTCCTTCTCATAAATAGCTTTGTGGAAAAACTTTCCCCTGATTGGATGACTTTCAAAAGCAATTGGTCTTTCATCTTGCATTAAAGCAACAGCAATTCGATTCCCTGAAGCATCACATTCCACAATAAATGTTTTTGTAAAGTCTGGTGTAGCTAAGACCGGTGCTTGGCACATTACCTCTTTAAGATGTTCTAAGGCTTTTGTTGCTTCTGGAGTCCACAAAAATGCATCTTTCTTCAATAATGTTGTTAGAGGTGCTACTATTCTCCCATAATTCTTAAAAAACTTGCGGTAATACCCTATCAACCTGAGAAATCCTTGCAGATGCTTTATGGATGTGGGGATTTTCCATTCCTTAATGGCTTTAATTTTGCTAGGGTCTACCTTAACTCCTTCATGAGATATAATATGACCCAGATATTCCACC
>APFE031165464.1:0-20092 GCA_000404065.3 Pinus taeda | reverse complement strand
TTTTTCTAGTGTGATATGGGATTTTATTGTTATCTTATTTTAGGAATGCATGCCTACTCATAAAGGCATCATATCCAATCTAGTGTGATAGCATTATTTTGTTTTCTCTTGTTTGTTTTGGTAGACGACTGAAATGAACATGTTTGTGATATGAAGACTATGCATGTAGGGCATGCAATGAAGATAGTTGGTCATTTGTTTCATGGTCATGTGTCAAAGGTGTAATAACAAGTTGTGACCTTAAACAATTTATGATTCGAAATATGTTGTGGTTACTTAGTCTGCAAAATATATGATCGTGGAGTAATTTTTTGATATGGTACGTTGGAGTGGCAATCTAGTGCACAATTGTGATTTAATTATGTGCCCATAATACTATGGTGTGTTCTAGTGCCATGCATCATCAATGATGATGACCTAATTTCCTTGTTTTGGTGTGTTGATGGGGTTTCTTTCTCAAATTTTCTATTGTGTTTCTATACTTATATCTCCCCATGATCTAGCACAATGATGGTAAGACTATAACATGTTTAATTAAAAGGTGTAAGCATGATTTAGAAATTCTTGTAGCACTTTGGATGATGTGAAGTTGAGTGTCCAATTAACACTAATATAACTTATGCTGGTAGCCCAATATAGTACAAAGTGCATCTGACCTACTGATATGGTTATTCCTACTATAACAATGTTGTCTTTGGAGAGTTGAATATATCGATATTGTCACAATCATTAATTGTTCTTTATGAGAACTAGATTCTAGATCCACTTTTATTGAAAATTCATATGTAAAAGGTAACAATAAATACTCATAGATATTATGACATAATTATTTTCAAGGATAATGCTATCTATGATTGTTTATTATTTGTTTCAATAATGATTATAGTATATCATGGGTGCTCTTGTTTTTATGATTTATGGAACAATTCATGAGTTTGTTTTCCATTGTTAATACTTGACAAGGGTATCTATAGTTCTTTCATTTCCTTAGTATTTGGTAGCGAAATAAGTGTTTCTAATAAGAATTGATTAACCATTTTTTCACTCAGAGTTAGCATATTGTTAAACTGTTGTTTCCTAGGAAAAGAATATTGTAATTGTATGCTTGCTTATTGTTTCCTAGGAAAAGAATATTGTAATTGTATGCTTGCTTATAACAATGAATATATATTGCTAACTTGTTGTTATTTACAAGGATTAGTGATTATGATATTGTGATAGGGTTGATCATAGGATGATTGTCCTCTTGCATTAAAATAACTATTGTTGAGCATGAAACTGATTATTTTTTATTTAGGCTAAGTTTATTAATATTGTGTTACTGATCAAAGATAAATTTTTTAAAGGGTTTGTATTAAGTTTGAACTTTGTTCTAAAAGGAGTGGATCGAGTATCAGAATTGATGAAAGGGAGGTCCATGATGAATTTTGGGGTTTGTGCCTACAATTGGTTGGTGCTTTCTGTATGACATGAGGTAGTAGGTGCTTCCTGTTGGTAGGTTCCAACAAAATGGTGCAAGGGAGTGTGTGCCTTCTGCTGGTGGGTTCACTTCAACATATAGGGGGATTTTAAGATACCATTTGAGACAATTTTTGTGTAAATTGTCTTAAATTGAGGCAAAAAAAAGATTGTGTATTGCCTTAAATATTTTCTTGAGGCGGATGTCACAAATTATTGTCTTAAAAATTGTCTTTGTAAATACAATATATAATACAAGCATTAATTTATCTTAATAAGTTGGTGTCTCAAATTATTGTCTTAAAAAAATTGTCTTTGTAAAGACAATATATAATACAAGAATCATTGTCTCTTAAGAGACAATAATGCTTGTATTATATGTTGTGTTTGCAGAGACATTTTTTTAACACAATAATTTGAGACACCCCCTTAAAGACAATATATAATACAATACACATTGTTTTATCTCCTAAAAATTGTTTCAAATATTGTCTTAAAAACCCCTCTTCATTTTTGTCTCTTTAAAGAAAATAATTGGGATTAAATACGTATTGAATTTATAGAGACATTGCGTCATTAATCCTAGTTATTGTCTCCCTAAAGACAATAAAAAATTATATTTAAAGACAATACAATATCACTTTTGTCTCTTTAGAGACTATAAAATAATGAATCTAGAAAAATATCACCATTGAAATAAATCAAAATAAAAAGTATTTAATTAAAAAAAGCAATAATATCATTGATTAACTCATGTTAGGATGACCACCAATCTCCTACTTATAAGTCAGGTGCTCTTCTATTGAACTAAAACCCTTTAAAGAATGATCTAAGTTACGATAGTCGTCAAAATTTCATTCCGGTAATCTATAATTTAAAAGATGCACAGGAAATTTGACTATGGACAACTCATCTAAAATTGGTTTTAAATGTACATATGTATATTAGCCAAGGATGTATGTAGAGAATATATAAAGCTAAAAAAACTTATAAATAATATGTGAAACTTACACAAGAGTAAATAAGTTGATTGGTGTGAAATTTAATCATGATTAGGTTTTACATTTAAATATTAGAAAACAAACATTAACTATTGTATATTTCAACATTTAAACTAAGTCGTACTAGTAAAAAGAGAAGTGTAAAAACAAATTTACAACAATGAAACATATAGCATCGCATAAATTGTCAACCATGAAGTTGACAAAAGGAGGACGTTGTACCTAGAAGGTCAACGTCAGACTCATTTGGAACACTATTTTTTTTCTAATGGTTGAGGAAGGCCTTAAAAATTGAGCATAACTCACTACAATTGTAAATTGTAGTTTTTAAAAATGAATATCAAGAGAGAAATCTTAAATGTGTGTGAGGCTCTGATTTGGGAAGAGCCTTAGGAAGGCCTAAAATATAGTTGCAAAACAAAATTATTTCCAACAAAGCACAAAACCCAATGAAAACTACATTAAGGCAGGTAGCACATGTAGCTAAACTGATCAAGTAGAACATCTAAAATATGTATAACTAAAAGAAGACATTGATTCAAGTTATAGAAGGAAATTGGCATGACAACTTACACATATAGGACTGAAATAAGACATTGATTCAAGTTATAGAAGGAAATTATCACGATAGCTTACAGTTCCTGTTAAGGTTGATTCTTAAGTGTAGATTTTGCTATTGATAAGAATGTTGCATCAATGTGGTAATCCTCTTTATATAATGTTTCAAAATAGGGGATACCTTCGGATTTACACCATGTTATTGGTTTTAGCTGAAAAACCTGTACCACAATTACACTGATATTACATTAGTAAACTTCAAATTGATAACAAGAACTCCTAAAATACATTGCAAGAAGTAATTATTTGCAGTAGTGCCAAATCAAGATGATATGATATGCTAATTTCCAATAATTACCACCATTGTTTCCACCATTCTCATCAATTTTGTTTCGCAACAACATATATGTAAAAGTGCCAGGTTGTGTTGGGCTAGCCTGAAGAAAGATACACCAATTCAAGGAGTCACTGAATTCGCCAGCGAGACAATTATTTGCTGATATCTATCCAAAGTCCACATGTTTATAGTTTTTCTTAGCATTAACAATCCAATAATCAAACAACAAAAAATACAAAATCATCAATCGACAAAAATACCTTAAGAGAACATTACAAGTAATCACTTTCAAACCCCAAAATGTGCTTTAACAATCTAATGAAAATTGCAAGGAAGATATCAATGATAAAACCATTTTGATATTTTCTTATATTCATTAGATTCACTCCAATTTTGAATTGTGATGTTTCACTAACCTCTTGTCGATGTGGAGTAATGAAACCTAATTTCAATTTTGAATAATTATGTTTCACTAATCTCTTGCTAATATGGAATAATGAAACCTCATGTAGAAAATGTAACAAAACAAGAGACAAACCCATAAATAATAAGAAATGGAATATATAGCCTACTTGCATACCTTAGGAATGTGGATTATAGAATATTTATAAAAATATCCATTTGGACTAAGTCAAACTTAACAAAAAAAAATATGGACATAACTCAAATGAGGTGCATTTATTTGTTTATGCTATATATATAATAAGATTAGGAATCAATGATCATGCTGTCATTGAATAAATCCAATCCCTTTGAAACATTTAGCAATGTTTGAACCTATTGCGTGATTTGACATAATATTTTTCTAGCCTCCCCAATGGACGTAGAGGTGTACTAAAACAAAAAAAAAAAAAGAAATAAGTCTAGTTGAATAATTGATGTTGAGGTGTGTGCATGAGACTCCGGGGTGGCCACATCTTTACAAGAGTGATCCAGAATTTGGAAACACATAATAGACACTAGTCGAAGGAAAACAAGTTCCAAAATTTCACCTCCAAGATGCATTGTTATGCTACCTAGGACACCTCTATGTTCCTTAAGTGAATGTACCAATATCATTTTTGAGGTGCACTACTCAGGTCACTCAACATCTTGGGGTAGAGAAAATAGTGGCAGTTCTAAAAAAGTATTTTTATTAGCTGAACCTTTGACACAATGTTCTGAAGTAGATAACATCATGTACTATCTGCGCAAGTGCCAAAATTACCATCAAGGAGAAAGGCCTATATACTCCTATTCCTACTTCTACTTGACCTTGGGAATCCATCTCCATGGATTAAATTTTAGTTCTTCCTTCTACCAAGCATAGCAAAAACTACGTTTTCATGGTTGTCGACGAATTCTCTAAAATGGTCATTCTAGCGACCTACAAGAAGAGTATCACATGAGAAGCCACTACTAAGATATTGTTTGAATGGGTGTGGGTACACTTTTGGATCCCACATTCCATTTTATCAGATCAGGAAAATAGGTTCCTAAGTAAATTTTGGTTAAGTCTATAGTCAATGCTCAACACCAAGCTCACTAAGTCCATGACTTTCCACCCCCAAATTGATGGCCAAACAAAGGTCATGAATAGGATGATCATACACATTTTATGCATGTACAACTCAAAGCATTGACACACATGGGATGAAAGCCTCCCCTATTTGAAGAACAACTAAAATATAGGTCTCCATTTCTTAACTTGCCACAACCCTTTTTCAGGTGGGATTGGGATTCTAGCCACTATGTCCCATTGATGTGGCCATACCATTTGTAGCAACTCTCGTAGATTTGGCTCATGTCTAATATGAAGCTAACAAAGCTAACAACTTCATTGAGAGCATTCAATACATCCACCAATAGGTCCATCAAATATTGGACAAAACCAATGCTAAGTACAAGCAATGTCAAGATCACCCTCAGGTGCCACACAAGTTCTAGGTAGGTGAAAAATTTTGGTTACATTTGTGAAGGTAGTGCCTCGCTGATCCCCACAATAAGCTTCACCCACTTTGATATGGGAACTACACCATAACTAAGGCTATAGGGAACAATGATTTTGAGCTCAATGTTCCACTTTTTCCTCGCCTACAAATAGTGTTTATGTGAACTACCTTTGACAACACTTTCCACGATTACTAGACACATCAGAAATTGTGGAACATGCCACAAATTATCATATAATGGACACACATATCAATAATACTTGCCATCAAAAGATCCAACTATACCAGGTTGTCAAAGTTGGCGAAATCCTGAACCAACAAAAGTTTCCCCATTTCATGGAGGAAGTCAACATAATGGGGAACATTGCTTCCTCAGGGGGGAGGACTGATATAGGTGGATATTGGTGGCCACTTGCCTATTCCATTTTGACTCCCACTATTATTTATTTTAGTTTTTTTAGCTTTTTTAATTGTGTCACAATTTACTATTTTTCGCAGTTTTTTGGGTTGTGAACTTCCAGGCCCATTTTGATGCTGTAAATGACCTTTTTCTTGGAAAATGGCAAAACATGAGCCTTGAAATTATGTTTTTAGTCAGAAGTTGTAGTCATTAGGTATATCTTTTGAAAGAGGTATTGTACACGTCAAACGAAGCTTGCATGCCAAATTTACTGATTGGCCAATGTTTTTGAACATAGGGATTACTGAGATTGGCGAATGTTTTTAAACTTCAAGAAAATTTTCCATCCTTAAAATTCTGGGGAGAATTTGTGTGCAATGGAGAATGAAAGGATTAAGGGAGTATCTAAACCTTGAATCTCCATACCCAAGAGTTTAGCAACATGATGGTAAGATTACTTTGCATGATGTAAATGGAATTCCAAGGCCAACAAAATTCCTTTCAACAACACATTCATATCTTCTTTTTCTTAGTAATGGATCCCCATGAGGTCATGCATGACCCAAAGATGGTCACCCTAGATGGTTAACTCACGTGCTTCAATATCTTCCACCATTACTTTGAAGCGGTGTGGAATATTGCAATCAAAATGTTCACCTCCATACACATGCCACGAAGGGTGCGAGCTCGCCCATGTTGTAGAGAAGACATATGAAAATATGTGAAGCTAAGTAGAGTAACCACATTCACCCAACTCAAGGATTTGAGAGCCATATTGAAATCCCGTGATATTTTAATAAGAAATGAGGGTGGTTATACAACAACCACCACCACCACCACCATGCTCCATACTTGAGAAATGGTGGAATGTGAGCAAGATGTGTCGTTTAAATCCAAACTTAGGTTTATAGATTAATTGAAGTTATTGAATGCTTGTGTTGTCGAACTCACACCCAAAATTGAGGGAATATTTTAGTATGTTTATTTATAAAAATATATTTTAAATTATAAAAAAAATGTTAATATAATATATATATGAGAGCCTTTATATTCGAAACTATAAAATAGGGTTTTGATAAAAATAAGAAATATAGAGTCTTTATTATAATGCCATTTATTAATAAAAGGATTTACTGAGAATTAAGAAATCTATTTTGAGAGTTATTTATCGTCTAGTAAAATTAGAAGTATTCTTTGATATTCCATCAATGCATGTACTATGTCATAAGTTCATTAAATGAAATTATTATAAATAAAAGTGATATATAGACATCACATAAGAGTTAATGTAAAAAAATAAATCCTTTTTTGTGAGTCTGTGATGGTAATTCCAAATGAATTGCTTGTTTGCATTAAGAGGTCATTTATAAACACATTGAAGGGAGACTCTTGGAATATTATATTCTAGTGTCTCTTCACCTTCCTTATTTTTTTATTTACAATATTTACATAATTTCCCTAATCCCAAAGATTAGGTGCCAACATTCCCCCCCTTAATATGAAGGGATCTTGGTGAGTCCAAGCATCATTCAAATTCTTTCAAACTTTTCTCTTCCAACGCCCCTACCCAATGCACTGATCTGTCAATACTCAGTTCTAGAGAATGATGAAATCAAGAGGAAATTTCAATATCTTTTGTATAAAGAGCACATTAGCCCAAGTACAGAAGAAGGATGGGACCTGGAAACTCTGTATTGACTATTGGGTGCTAAACAAGATCACTATCTGGAATAGATATCCCATCCCACACATTGATGACCTTTTGGACCAGCTTAAGGGGAAAAAATATTTCAACAAGATTGACCTGCAGTCCATTTATCGCCAAGTACATATCTAACCTTCCAATGTGTGGAAGAATTCCTTGAAATCCAAGGAGGGCCTTTTTGAATGGCTCATCATGCCTTTGAGGTTAACAAATGACCCCACGACCTTTATGAGGCTCATGGAAGACATCTTCCAACCTTTCACCAACTCATTTTTGTTGGTGTATTTGGATGAAATTATGACCTTCAACTATTGTTTGGAAGAACACCTCCACCATATTGGACACGTCCTCCAAACCCACCGACAACATAATTTCTGTGTAAATTGGAGAAATGCACTTTTGGTATGATTCAGGTTCAATATCTCGGGTACATCATTGATGAGCTAGGTGTGCATGAGATACAAGTCATTTGGGATTGGCCAACCACAACCACTCTAAGAGAGTTACATAGCTTTCTAGTACTTACCAACTTCTACCACAAGTTTGTGTTGGGGTTCTCTTATATCACTTGGTCATTGAGTCAAGTCACCAAGGGAGGAGCAAAAGAAAAGTTCTTTTGATGTGAATCCCAAGAGAAGGAATTTTTCTGAGTTGAAGCATCACCTCTGCTTTGCACGAGTTCTCCCATACTAGCCTTGCAACAACCATTTCAGATAGAGACACATGCCTCCGACTATGTTATTGGTGTAGTTATTAATTGGGGCATCCAGTGGCATATGACAATGAGACACTTTCACACACTGTTTGAAAGTATCACACCTATGAGAAAGATATGCCTTCCTTGTGTAGACATGCCGAAAGTGGAAGCATTACATTTTGCACAAGGAAACGATCATCCAAATAGATCACTCATCCATATAATTCATATAGACGAAATGGAAGTTATAGAATGATTGCCATCAGAAATGGTCCACATACCTACAACTGTTCCATTTGAACATTAATTACAAGAAGGGAAAAGCCAAAAATGTTGCAAACTACCTCATCCAACTGTTGGTCATGGCACTGACCACTGTGCTTGAATCTTATGGGCAAAAGACTCTGGGGTGCCCTCATCATTACAAGAGTGATCAAGAATTTGGAAACACATACTAGAAACTACTCGAAGGCAAACAAGTTCCAAAACTTCACCTCCAAGCTGCATTGTTATGCCACCTAGGACACCTCTGTGTTCCTTAAGTGAATATACCAATATGGTTTTTGAGGTGCACTACTTGGGTCACTCGACATCTTGGGGTAGAGAAAATAGTGGCATTTTTATAGTATTAGCCAAACTTTTGACACGTTGTTGCGAAGTAGATAAGATCCTGTACTATCTGCATAAGTGCCAAACCGACCATCAAGAAGGAAGGCCTATATACTCCTATTCCTACTCCTACTTGACCTTGGGAATCCATCTCCATGGATTAAATTTTATGTCTTCCTTCTAATAAGCATAGCAAAAACTACGTTTTCATGGTTATTGATAGATTCTCTAAAATGGTCATTCTAGTGACCTACAAGAAGAGTATCACAGGAGAAGCCACTACTAAGATATTATTTGAATGGGTGTAGGTACACTTTTGGATCCCACATTCCATTTTCTCAGAGCAGGAAAATAGGTTCATAAGTAAATTTTGGTCAAGTTTGTAGTCAATTCTCGACACCAAGCTCACTAAGTCCATGACTTTCCACCCCCAAACAAAGGTTGTGAATAGGATGATCATACACATTTTACGCATGTACAACTCAAAGCATCGACACACATGGGATGAAAGTCTCCCATATTTCAAGAAAAGCTAAAATATAACTCTCCATTTCTCAACTCGCCACAACCCTTTTTTAGGTGGGATTGGGATTGCAGCCACTATGTCCAATTGATGTGGTCATACCATTTGCAGCAACTCTCGTAGATTCATCTCATGTCTAATCTGAAGCTAACAAAGCTAAAAAATTCATTGAGTGCATTAAATACATCCACCAATAGGTCCATCAAATATTGGACAAAACCAATGCTAAGTACAAGCAACGTCATGATCACCCTCAAGTGCCACACAAGTTCTAGCTAGGTGACAAATTTTGGTTACATTTGCGAATGTAACGCCTAGCTGAGCCCCACTGTAAGCTTCGCCCACTTTGATATGAGCATTAAACCATAACTAAGGCTATAGGGGAAAATGATATTGAGCTTAATGTTCCACTTTTTCCTCGCCTACAACTAGTGTTTAATGTGGATTGCCTTTGACAACACTTTCCACCATTACTAGACACATCAAAAATTGTAAACAACCTCACACCAACAAAGTTAAACCCAGACTCAATGGAACATGCCACAAATTATCATATAATGGACACACATATCAATAATACTCACCAACAAAAGGTCCAACTATACCAGGTTGTCAATGCTAGCGAACTCCTAAACCAAGGCAAGTGTCTTACCATGGATCGAGTTCAACAAAAGTTTCCCCATATCATGGAGGAAGTCAACGTAATGGGTAACATTGCTTCCTAAGGGGGTAGGACTAAGACAGGTGGATATTGGTGGCCACCTGCTTATTCCACTTTGACCCCCACCATTATTTATTTTAGTTTTTCAACATCGTTAATTGTATCACAATTTACTATTTTTGGAAACTTTTTGGGTTGTGAACTTCATGGCAACAATGACGAAGATGTATGGTTTAGATTAAGAATAAGCACACATTTTATGTACTCAATTTTCCCTTCTTTTCCTTTCACATGGATAATGTGAATTTGGCACAATTGAGGCTTTGTGCGATGGGCATCGTTGCAAAGATGAAATAGGTTGGTGGAAAATTTATCATGTACTTTGCGAGGTCCTGCAAGGATTTTTCTATAAAATTTCTCACATAATTAGCTAGTTCCCATCCCCTAAGACAGGAGTTGGAGTAATTATCATTAAATGAAGAGGAATGTTTTGGATATACACAAAAATTTATATATATTAATAGTATATTTCATCATCTTGGTTAGGAAGACACTGGGTACAAGAAAGCTACTTCAAATCTCTAAATAGGGGATTTTCCCTAGTAGAGTGCCTACATCTTATGACTTTTGTTTTTGTGATATTCATGTACACATAATTTGGTAGTTTCTTGATGAAAGATAAAAGTAACAAATAAGTAAAATAAGAGAACATAATTAACATGTAATTATCAACACAGAGAAATCTAACCCCAATCTTACTGCATTGATTTCTAAACATGGTTTCAGAACTAAGGTCGAAGAACATTGAAGATCACTTCCTTGGATTAAAGGAAATGAATACTCCCTCTATGATAATAATGGGATTAAATTATACAAGAATATGAAACAACAATATTGTCTACTACTTATTCCATCAGGTCAAATTTCAAGGGTTTTTACCTACACTTACAAGATCACTTAATGATGATAATGCATGGATCATTGATAGTAGAGCATAAAGGCATATGATATAGTAAAGTAAACAACTACAAACTCTATCAAAGGAACCATATTCCCATGTAGTGGAATTGGGAGACAACAAAATCTATGTTGTAAGACACTTGCCTTGGTTTAGGAGTTCGCTAGCATTGACAACCTGGTATAGTTGGACCTTTTGTTGGTGAGTATTATTGATATGTGTGTCCATTATATGATAATTTGTGGCATTTTCCACTGAGTCTGGGTTTAACTTTGTTGGTGTGAGGTTTTTTACAATAGGGGATTTTCCCAAGACTGGTCCTATTTTTTGGAAGTAGCTTTCTTGTACCCAGTGTCTTCCTAACCAAGATGATGAAATATATTATTAATATATATAAATTTTTGTAAGACACTTGCCTTGGTTTAGGAGTTCGCTAGAATTGACAACCTGGTATAGTTGGACCTTTTGTTGGTGAGTATTATTGATTTGTGTGTCCATTATATGATAATTTGTGGCATGTTCCACTGAGTCTGGGTTTAACTTTGTTGGTGTGAGGTTTTTTACAATAGGGGATTTTCCCAAGACTGGTCCTATTTTTTGGAAGTAACTTTCTTGTATCCAGTGTCTTCCTAACCAAGATGATGAAATATACTATTAATATATATAAATTTTTGTGTATATCCAAAACAGTCCTCTTCATTGAATGATAATTACTCCAACTCCTATCTTAGGGGATGGGAACTAGCTAATTATGTGAGAAATTTTATAGAAAAATCCTTGCAGGACCTCGCAAAGTACATGATAAATTTTCCACCAACCTATTTCATCTTTGCAACGATTCCCATCGCACAAAGCCTCAATTGTGCCAAATTCACATTATCCATGTGAAAGGAAAAGAAGGGAAAATTGAGTACATAAAATGTGTGCTTATCTTAATCTAAACCATACATCTTCGTCATTGTTGCCATGAAGTTCACAACCCAAAAAGTTTCCAAAAATAGTAAATTGTGATACAATTAACGATGTTGAAAAACTAAAATAAATAATGGTGGGGGTCAAAGTGGAATAAGCAGGTGGCCACCAATATCCACCTGTCTTAGTCCTACCCCCTTAGGAAGCAATGTTACCCATTACGTTGACTTCCTCCATGATATGGGGAAACTTTTGTTGAACTCGATCCTTGGTAAGACACTTGCCTTGGTTTAGGAGTTCGCTAGCATTGACAACCTGGTATAGTTGGACCTTTTGTTGGTGAGTATTATTGATATGTGTGTCCATTATATGATAATTTGTGGCATGTTCCACTGAGTCTGGGTTTAACTTTGTTGGTTTGAGGTTGTTTACAATTTTTGATGTGTCTAGTAATGGTGGAAAGTGTTGTCAAAGGAAATCCACATTAAACACTAGTTGTAGGCGAGGAAGAAGTGGAACATTAAGCTCAAAATCATTGTTCCCTATAGCCTTAGTTATGGTTTAATTCCCATATCAAAGAGGGCGAAGCTTACAGTGGGGCTCAGCTAGGCGTTACATTCGCAAATGTAACCAAAATTTGTCACCTAGCTAGAACTTGTGTGGCACTTGAGGGTGATCATGACGTTGCTTGTACTTAGCATTGGTTTTGTCCAATATTTGATGGACATATTGGTGGATGTATTTAATGCACTCAATGAATTTTTTAGCTTTGTTAGCTTCAGATTAGACATGAGATGAATCTACGAGAGTTGCTGCAAATGGTATGGCCACATCAATTGGACATAGTGGGTGGAATCCCAATCCCACCTAAAAAAGGGTTGTGGCGAGTTGAGAAATGGAGAGCTATATTTTAGTTGTTCTTGAAATATGGGAGACTTTCATCCCATGTGTGTCGATGCTTTGAGTTGTACATGCGTAAAATGTGTATGATCATCCTATTCACAACCTTTGTTTGGGGGTGGACAGTCATGGACTTAGTGAGCTTGGTGTCGAGCATTGACTACAAACTTGACAAAAATTTACTTATGAACCTATTTTCCTGCTCTGAGAAAATGGAATGTGGGATCTAAAAGTGTACCCACACCCATTCAAATAATATCTTAGTAGTGGCTTCTCCTGTGATACTCTTCTTGTAGGTCACTAGAATGACCATTTTAGGAATGCATGCCTACTCATAAAGGCATCATATCCAATCTAGTGTGATAGCATTATTTTGTTTTCTCTTGTTTGTTTTGGTAGACGACTGAAATGAACATGTTTGTGATATGAAGACTATGCATGTAGGGCATGCAATGAAGATAGTTGGTCATTTGTTTCATGGTCATGTGTCAAAGGTGTAATAACAAGTTGTGACCTTAAACAATTTATGATTCGAAATATGTTGTGGTTACTTAGTCTGCAAAATATATGATCGTGGAGTAATTTTTTGATATGGTACGTTGGAGTGGCAATCTAGTGCACAATTGTGATTTAATTATGTGCCCATAATACTATGGTGTGTTCTAGTGCCATGCATCATCAATGATGATGACCTAATTTCCTTGTTTTGGTGTGTTGATGGGGTTTCTTTCTCAAATTTTCTATTGTGTTTCTATACTTATATCTCCCCATGATCTAGCACAATGATGGTAAGACTATAGCATGTTTAATTAAAAGGTGTAAGCATGATTTAGAAATTCTTGTAGCACTTTGGAGGATGTGAAGTTGAGTGTCCAGTTAACACTAATATAACTTATGCTGGTAGCCCAATATAGTACAAAGTGCATCCGACCTACTGATATGGTTATTCCTACTATAACAATGTTCTCTTTGGAGAGTTGAATATATCGATATTGTCACAATCATTAATTGTCCTTTATGAGAACTAGTTTCTAGATCCACTTTTATTGAAAATTCATATGTAAAAGGTAACAATAAATACTCATAGATATTATGACATAATTATTTTCAGGGATAATACTATCTATGATTGTTTATTATTTGTTTCAATAATGATTATAGTATATCATGGGTGCTCTTGTTTTTATGATTTATGGAACAATTCATGAGTTTGTTTTCCATTGTTAATACTTGACAAGGGCATCTATAGTTCTTTCATTTCCTTAGTATTTGGTAGCGAAATAAGTGTTTCTAATAAGAATTGATTAACCATTTTTTCACTCAGAGTTAGTATATTGTTAAACTGTTGTTTCCTAGGAAAATAATATTGTAATTGTATGCTTGCTTACTTATATGAATAAAAATGAAAACATATTGCTAACTTGTTGTTATTTACAAGGATTAGTGATTATGATATTGTGATAGGGTTGATCATAGGATGATTGTCCTCTTGCATTAAAATTACTATTGTTAAGCATGAAACTGATTATTTTTTATTTAGGCTAAGTTTATTAATATTGTGTTACCGATCAAAGATAAATTTTTTAAAGGGTTTGTACTAAGTTTGAACTTTGTTCTAAAAGGAGTGGATCGAGTATCAGAATTGATGAAAGGGAGGTCCATGATGAATTTTGGGGTTTGTGCCTAAAATTGGTTGGTGCTTTCTGTATGACATGAGGTAGTAGGTGCTTCCTGTTGGTAGGTTCCAACAAAATGGTGCAAGGGAGTGTGTGCTTTCTGCTCATGGGTTCACTTCAACATATAGGGGGATTTTAAGATACCATTTGAGACAATTTTTGTATAAATTGTCTTAAATTGAGGCAAAAAAAAGATTGTGTATTGTCTTAAATATTTTCTTGAGGCGGATGTCACAAATTATTGTCTTAAAAATTGTCTTTGTAAATACAATATATAATACAAGCATTAATTTATCTTAATAAGTTGGTGTCTCAAATTATTGTCTTAAAAAAATTGTCTTTGTAAAGACAATATATAATACAAGAATCATTGTCTCTTAAGAGACAATAATGCTTGTATTATATATTGTGTTTGCAGAGACATTTTTTTAACACAATAATTTGAGACACCCCCTTAAAGACAATATATAATAAAATACACATTGTTTTTTCTCGTAAAAATTGTTTCAAATATTGTCTTAAAAATCCCTCTTCATTTTTGTCTCTTTAAAGAAAATAATTGGGATTAAATAGATATTGAATTTATAGAGACATTGCGTCATTAATCCTAGTTATTGTCTCCCTAAAGACAATAAAAAATTATATTTAAAGACAATACAATATCACTTTTGTCTCTTTAGAGACTATAAAATAATGAATCTAGAAAAATATCACCATTGAAATAAATCAAAATAAAAAGTATTTAATTAAAAAAAGCAATAATATCATTGATTAACTCATGTTAGGATGACCACCAATCTCCTACTTATAAGTCAGGTGCTCTTCTATTGAACTAAAACCCTTTAAAGAATGATCTAAGTTACGATAGTCGTCAAAATTTCATTCCGGTAATCTATAATTTAAAAGATGCACAGGAAATTTGACTATGGACAACTCATCTAAAATTGGTTTTAAATGTACATATGTATATTAGCCAAGGATGTATGTAGAGAATATATAAAGCTAAAAAAACTTATAAATAATATGTGAAACTTACACAAGAGTAAATAAGTTGATTGGTGTGAAATTTAATCATGATTAGGTTTTACATTTAAATATTAGAAAACAAACATTAACTATTGTATATTTCAACATTTAAACTAAGTCGTACTAGTAAAAAGAGAAGTGTAAAAACAAATTTACAACAATGAAACATATAGCATCGCATAAATTGTCAACCATGAAGTTGACAAAAGGAGGACGTTGTACCTAGAAGGTCAACATCAGACTCATTTGGAACACAATTTTTTTTCTAATGGTTGAGGAAGGCCTTAAAAATTGAGCATAACTCACTACAATTGTAAATTGTAGTTTTTAAAAATGAATATCAAGAGAGAAATCTTAAATGTGTGTGAGGCTCTGATTTGGTAAGAGCCTTAGGAAGGCCTAAAATATAGTTGCAAAACAAAATTAATTCCAACAAAGCACAAAACCCAATGAAAACTACATTAAGGCATGTAGCACATGTAGCTAAGCTAATCAAGTAGAACATATAAAATATGTATAACTAAAAGAAGACATTGATTCAAGTTATAGAAGGAAATTGGCATGACAACTTACAGATATAGAACTGAAATAAGACATTGATTCAAGTTATAGAAGGAAATTATCAGGATAGCTTACAGTTCCTGTTAAGGTTGGTTCTTAAGTGTAGATTTTGCTATTGATAAGAATGTTGCATCAATGTGGTAATCCTCTTTGGATAATGTTTCAAAATAGGGGATACCTTTTGATTTACAACATGTTATTGGTTTTAGCTGAAACCTGTACCACAATTACACTGATATTACATTAGTAAACTTCAAATTGATAACAAGAACTCCTAAAATACATTGCAAGAAGTAATTATTTGCAGTAGTGCCAAATCAAGATGATATGATATGCTAATTTCCAATAATTACCACCATTGTTTCCACCATTCTCATCAATTTTGTTTCGCAACAACATATATGTAAAAGTGCCAGGTTGTGTTGGGCTAGCCTGAAGAAAGATACACCAATTCAAGGAGTCACTGAATTCGCCAGCGAGACAATTATTTGCTGATATCTATCCAAAGTCCACATGTTTATAGTTTTTCTTAGCATTAACAATCCAATAATCAAACAACAAAAAATACAAAATCATCAATCGACAAAAATACCTTAAGAGAACATTACAAGTAATCACTTTCAAACCCCAAAATGTGCTTTAACAATCTAATGAAAATTGCAAGGAAGATATCAATGATAAAACCATTTTGATATTTTCTTATATTCATTAGATTCACTCCAATTTTGAATTGTGATGTTTCACTAACCTCTTGTCGATGTGGAGTAATGAAACCTAATTTCAATTTTGAATAATTATGTTTCACTAATCTCTTGCTAATATGGAATAATGAAACCTCATGTAGAAAATGTAACAAAACAAGAGACAAACCCATAAATAAT
The DNA here is from genome assembly GCA_000404065.3 of Pinus taeda. NCBI lineage: Eukaryota > Viridiplantae > Streptophyta > Pinopsida > Pinales > Pinaceae > Pinus > Pinus taeda. Next base: position 3,298 of record APFE031165464.1, on the reverse strand, counting down.
AAGAAATGGAATATATAGCCTACTTGCATACCTTAGGAATGTGGATTATAGAATATTTATAAAAATATCCATTTGGACTAAGTCAAACTTAACAAAAAAAAATATGGACATAACTCAAATGAGGTGCATTTATTTGTTTATGCTATATATATAATAAGATTAGGAATCAATGATCATGCTGTCATTGAATAAATCCAATCCCTTTGAAACATTTAGCAATGTTTGAACCTATTGCGTGATTTGACATAATATTTTTCTAGCCTCCCCAATGGACGTAGAGGTGTACTAAAACAAAAAAAAAAAAAGAAATAAGTCTAGTTGAATAATTGATGTTGAGGTGTGTGCATGAGACTCCGGGGTGGCCACATCTTTACAAGAGTGATCCAGAATTTGGAAACACATAATAGACACTAGTCGAAGGAAAACAAGTTCCAAAATTTCACCTCCAAGATGCATTGTTATGCTACCTAGGACACCTCTATGTTCCTTAAGTGAATGTACCAATATCATTTTTGAGGTGCACTACTCAGGTCACTCAACATCTTGGGGTAGAGAAAATAGTGGCAGTTCTAAAAAAGTATTTTTATTAGCTGAACCTTTGACACAATGTTCTGAAGTAGATAACATCATGTACTATCTGCGCAAGTGCCAAAATTACCATCAAGGAGAAAGGCCTATATACTCCTATTCCTACTTCTACTTGACCTTGGGAATCCATCTCCATGGATTAAATTTTAGGTCTTCCTTCTACCAAGCATAGCAAAAACTACGTTTTCATGGTTGTCGACGAATTCTCTAAAATGGTCATTCTAGCGACCTACAAGAAGAGTATCACATGAGAAGCCACTACTAAGATATTGTTTGAATGGGTGTGGGTACACTTTTGGATCCCACATTCCATTTTATCAGATCAGGAAAATAGGTTCCTAAGTAAATTTTGGTTAAGTCTATAGTCAATGCTCAACACCAAGCTCACTAAGTCCACGACTTTCCACCCCCAAATTGATGGCCAAACAAAGGTCATGAATAGGATGATCATACACATTTTATGCATGTACAACTCAAAGCATTGACACACATGGGATGAAAGCCTCCCCTATTTCAAGAACAACTAAAATATAGGTCTCCATTTCTTAACTTGCCACAACCCTTTTTCAGGTGGGATTGGGATTCTAGCCACTATGTCCCATTGATGTGGCCATACCATTTGTAGCAACTCTCGTAGATTTGGCTCATGTCTAATATGAAGCTAACAAAGCTAACAACTTCATTGAGTGCATTCAATACATCCACCAATAGGTCCATCAAATATTGGACAAAACCAATGCTAAGTACAAGCAATGTCAAGATCACCCTCAGGTGCCACACAAGTTCTAGGTAGGTGAAAAATTTTGGTTACATTTGTGAATGTAGTGCCTCGCTGATCCCCACTATAAGCTTCACCCACTTTGATATGGGAACTACACCATAACTAAGGCTATAGGGAACAATGATTTTGAGCTCAATGTTCCACTTTTTCCTCGCCTACAAATAGTGTTTATGTGAACTACCTTTGACAACACTTTCCACGATTACTAGACACATCAGAAATTGTGGAACATGCCACAAATTATCATATAATGGACACACATATCAATAATACTTGCCATCAAAAGATCCAACTATACCAGGTTGTCAAAGTTGGCGAAATCCTGAACCAACAAAAGTTTCCCCATTTCATGGAGGAAGTCAACATAATGGGGAACATTGCTTCCTCAGGGGGGAGGACTGATATAGGTGGATATTGGTGGCCACTTGCCTATTCCATTTTGACTCCCACTATTATTTATTTTAGTTTTTTTAGCTTTTTTAATTGTGTCACAATTTACTATTTTTCGCAGTTTTTTGGGTTGTGAACTTCCAGGCCCATTTTGATGCTGTAAATGACCTTTTTCTTGGAAAATGGCAAAACATGAGCCTTGAAATTATGTTTTTAGTCAGAAGTTGTAGTCATTAGGTATATCTTTTGAAAGAGGTATTGTACACGTCAAACGAAGCTTGCATGCCAAATTTACTGATTGGCCAATGTTTTTGAACATAGGGATTACTGAGATTGGCGAATGTTTTTAAACTTCAAGAAAATTTTCCATCCTTAAAATTCTCCATGGGGAGAATTTGTGTGCAATGGAGAATGAAAGGATTAAGGGAGTATCTAAACCTTGAATCTCCATACCCAAGAGTTTAGCAACATGATGGTAAGATTACTTTGCATGATGTAAATGGAATTCCAAGGCCAACAAAATTCCTTTCAACAACACATTCATATCTTCTTTTTCTTAGTAATGGATCCCCATGAGGTCATGCATGACCCAAAGATGGTCACCCTAGATGGTTAACTCACGTGCTTCAATATCTTCCACCATTACTTTGAAGCGGTGTGGAATATTGCAATCAAAATGTTCACCTCCATACACATGCCACGAAGGGTGCGAGCTCGCCCATGTTGTAGAGAAGACATATGAAAATATTTGAAGCTAAGTAGAGTAACCACATTCACCCAGCTCAAGGATTTGAGAGCCATATTGAAATCCCGTGATATTTTAATAAGAAATTAGGGTGGTTAGACAACAACCACCACCACCACCACCATGCTCCATACTTGAGAAATGGTGGAATGTGAGCAAGATGTGTCATTGAAATCCAAACTTAGGTTTATAGATTAATTGAAGTTATTGAATGCTTGTGTTGTCGAACTCACACCCAAATTTGAGGGAATATTTTAGTATGTTTATTTATAAAAATATATTTTAAATTATAAAAAAAATGTTAATATAATATATATATGAGAGCCTTTATATTCGAAACTATAAAATAGGGTTTTGATAAAAATAAGAAATATAGAGTCTTTATTATAATGCCATTTATTAATAAAAGGATTTACTGAGAATTAAGAAATCTATTTTGAGAGTTATTTATCGTCTAGTAAAATTAGAAGTATTCTTTGATATTCCATCAATGCATGTACTATGTCATAAGTTCATTAAATGAAATTATTATAAATAAAAGTGATATATAGACATCACATAAGAGTTAATGTAAAAAAATAAATCCTTTTTTGTGAGTCTGTGATGGTAATTCCAAATGAATTGCTTGTTTGCATTAAGAGGTCATTTATAAACACATTGAAGGGAGACTCTTGGAATATTATATTCTAGTGTCTCTTCACCTTCCTTATTTTTTTATTTACAATATTTACATAATTTCCCTAATCCCAAAGATTAGGTGCCAACATTCCCCCCCTTAATATGAAGGGATCTTG
>APFE031165461.1:0-25221 GCA_000404065.3 Pinus taeda | reverse complement strand
TGGGAGGATGATGCTAGATCAGACAACTGGGTTGTAATTCTCCCTTCTATTTAATAAAGTTCTTCAAGTTTTCTTCCATATGATTATGCAATTGTGAATGTTATCATTTGTGAATGTTATTGTATGTTCATTATATATTTGATTCTGTAATGTTTATGTTATAATAGATCAAGATGCTTGATGGTTCTTTATTACTGTGTTTCTCCCTGTACTCTCCAAGCGGGTTAAGTACGGGGAGGAGTTGCAAGCTATGTCAAGGGGGAGAGAGATCAAGAAAAGGATTAAGGGAAGTCCCAGGTTGGTTCCATTATCTTTCTCTTATCTATTATACATAGAAGAAATCATTGAATTGCTTTAAACTGTTGTTTCTAGGGTAGCTGCCAAACCTAGAGGGCTAGTCATTCGAAAAGACACTAATTTTCCCAGAAACAAATTGGTGACTCCTTTGGGGATCGAATAGATATTTGGTTGTTGTTATTGTTTGTTTTAAAACTATAGACAAAGCCTGAAGTCAACCAGGTAGCCTTCAAACTTCTCTTGCTCTGCAATTGCATAGTAGATGAATGCTGCTTTAGTTAATCTCTGGTTTAGTTTATGAATTAAACATTTTACTTACAAGCACATCTAGATGCCCTTTTGGTAGCTTAGTAACCTCTCAATTCATTCCTCTGTACTTTTCTCTTTACTGTCCATCATAGCTCAGCTTAACTCACTGAAAACAGATGCACATTAGAGCCAAAACCCATTTCAGTTGCACTCCCTGGCCCATCACACTGTCTGTCATTGTAACCCAGTATGCATCGCACCTCCTGAGTGTGTAAAGTGTGATGCATCCCTGTTTCTATGAAGCCCAGGTGTGATGATTGATTGAACCTATTTCCATTCTAGAAATTGGGGGTTTTTGACCTTGTTTTTAGTTTTGTTTAGTTGTTTTGCTGCTTATGAACAGTGCCTCCTTACTGAAGCCTACTTGCATCACATAGATAAACCTCCATTGGATTAGGATTAGTAAATGTTTTTATGCATTTGTTCATCATTTACAATCCTTTGTCGAAAATTTGTTTAAATCGATCTGTCGCTTTGGTACAAAAAGTGTCGTAATTGTTGTTTTGTGTCGAAAAGAGAAGTGTCGTGGATTCTTCCTTCCTTGGATAGTCGATTGAAATTTTTTTTATGTATTTGGTTTGATTTGTTTATATTAGAAGTGTCAAAAGAATTTTTTTTATTCAAAATTGAAAAGTGTCGTTTAGTCTTCCTTTCTCTTTTGAAGAAGAAATTGTTGAAAATGTCATTTTGAAAGAAATATTTCAGATCTTTGCTACATTTAGTTTTCCTTTTTGGCATTTTTACATTAAGGAGAATGAAAAACAAATACATGCATTTGAATTTAGTTTGTGTGCAAAAAATTATTTAGGAAAATGCACTAGTGTGTGCTCTTTGCTCTTTGTTTCAAAGAATTGTAATCATCTTTCTCTAGTAGCTAAGATTTTCATTGCTCAAAATAAACAAAGATTTTTTATCATTGTAGATTGCATTTTAGGAATCTCAAATCAACATAACGTGGAGAACCATTGAAAGGAAAACTTTAAACAAGATCATCTCTAAAATAAATTTCAATGAACCTAACAACGCTTTGGAAGTTAACGCAACACATCTTGAGGTCTAGGCTAGAGACGTGTTCCGGCGTCGTAAAAACTAGTAACTATCGTTTTCATTGAAGGTTGGGTGATTCCTCCTCCTTGATACGACAAGTGCTAGCACGGACTTGTGCTCCCCGTACCGTCGAGTATATATTGGGAGACCACAATAGGCTTATATCCTTTATCCCTAGGAAGCCGAGTTTGCTGCCTCATTGATCTCAATGCATTGAACATAACATTCGGGAAGATTGACTGCTGTACATAAGTCCTTGGTAATTTCTCTTTAATTTATCACCAAGGTGTATATTGCGGTTTTGCGATTGGTTTGGTAATCCATCTGACTAGATTTTCCAGAGCAATCACTTTTGTTCCTTTTTGACTCTTTAAAAGAAAAGGTCCATCTGAGCACTTATCACTTCAGGCTCATTAAAAATCGAAGGAGACTAGAGCCATATTTAGATTTTTCTCGACTCTTAAAAATTGAAAAAGAAAGGTTGTATCAAAGCGTCATTAAAATTAATTGAATTCAGAATAACATCATTTTTTCCCTTAAATTTGAGTTGATCAAGTAATCTGCAATCATGGAAGAAAGTCAGGAAAAACCCCGTCGTTCGTGGAGACTAGCGAGTCAACCATCTTTGACTTCAGAAATGAAGCCAATCTAGACAAAGCGGTCTCGTTTAACTGAGTCCAATTCATCTGGTTTATTTGAAACTTTTGTTTCAACATCGTCATAGACGATCTACCTCTTCCACCTGGTCCAATTGCTATAGAGGAGATAGCACATGATCCTCCATCTAGTACCCCGTTACATTTTGGAACTGGGATTCATTTGTATCCTTCTACTCCTGAGTTTGGTTCTTTTAATCATCCTTCATCGCAAGTTCCTATAGAATCACTAGGAAATATTTTGGATAGACTAAACATGTCTGAGCAACCATCAACATCTAGGAGTGTGTCATCTAATATAGCTACAATAGAACTTCCTGTTGCCATTCCTACAATGTTTGCTGGTATACCATATGTTCTGGCTAGTTATCAATCACTAGCTGGAGCCCACTCAGGGGCTGCTTTGGCAACATGGTCTACTCCTATTTATTCATCCAGAGTACTGTCTGGTATTTCTTATGTTGAAACTCAGCAATTCGATCCTGCATGCCAGTATCAATTTGGGAAAACCAATCTTCAAAGACTGATATCCTTTGAACACTGGACTGCCACCATATGGAGGGCAGTATGCTTTTTCATTGTTTCATCTTGGGGAACAACCATGTGAGCGTTTCCAACAAAATTTAGGTCAAAATGGAATTACATCTAATGGTTGGGTACTAATACTGCCACAACAACCAAGGGTTGTATATTCAATGCGACCGATCCAACCTGTGTCGAATATTCCCACTACACCTACTATTATGACTGTCTCACAAGTACAAGCACCGCCTGTTGTGTCTACCCTCAAGTCTCTCAGGTTGCGATACAACAGCCACTTGTCTCTATGACTCAACCACAACCCCAGGTTAGTGCTTCCTTATCTAGAACGACTCAGGCATAAACGGGTATTGTCAATCCACATCTTGGTCAAATCTTCAAGTATTGGTCAATAGCAAATGGTCCAAAAACCATGGCTGGTACAGTACCATAAACCGCAATTCCAATAAAGCCAACCTTAGTTTGGGCTTGGTTTACAAGCTCAAACTGGGTTTGGTCAATATCAAGCCTATCGAGGACCTGAGCAACAAGGCTTTGTAGGTAATGGACAACTGCATTTTCAAAATGGTTATCAACAACCACACTATATTGGTTATGTACAATAACCTTATCAAAGTTACCAACATTAGATACATTATGCTGGTATGCAAAGACCTACTACTCAGGCGATTCCATCTTATCCTAGGTATGCTCCACCTAACTTGAATCAGCAGTTGCCTTTTGTAGCAACTCTATAATTACTAGATTTGAACCTACTGACAAATGATCCAATTGCATACGCCCCTTGGTGGCCAACGATTCCTCATAAACGTCCCTCCGATATTCCTAAATTTAATGGAAATCTAGGAGAAGATCCATCGAATCACGTAATGACTTTTCAATTGTGGGGCTCATCTAACACCCTGAATGATGATTCGATTAGGCTTCACTTTTTTCAGATAATGCTCACTGGTCCAACAGTGAAATGGTATATTGAATTGTCTAGAGCGTTGTTTGATAAATTTAGCATCCTCGCCACTACTTTTCTAACCCACTTTCAGTTACCCATCAGGTACGAAACGGGAACAGAACTCCTTACCAAGTTTAAATAGACCACAACCACTCACATCTCTGATCATATTCATGAGTGGCAGCGTCGTTGTCGAATGGTAAATACGTATGTTCATGATCAGCTTTTAGCTGAGTGGTTTATTAAGTCCTTATTGCCATCTATCGCAGAGGATGTGGTGAAAGGAGGAGTTGTCACTAGAGAGCAAATCATTGCTCGTGCCCAATATTTAGACTTGATCTATACTCAGCCCGACACACTCTACGACAAAATTCCTGATGCTCCTAGACCATAATTTTCCGTTCCACCTCCTCCTAAATCGAATAGGGACTCTCACGCCGGTGACAGCGTGATCGGTGCGTCAAGCATGCAAATCGCAAGGGCTCCATCTGGTAAAGCTCTTGTGATTGCTAGTCAAAATGCAAATGACAAACATCTTGCCTCGGAGATTAATGCCATGGCATCTAACAAGGGCAACAATCCAACAACCAGGGGGCAAGAAGAAAGGGAAAAATAACAAGACGAAACAGGAAAATTCAACTCCTAAAAAATCATCTAAGAACCCTACTGGGCCAAAGAAATCTCATCGTTTTCAATGTTTGATATGTAACAACGATCATTATACGAAATAATGTCCACATCGAGTTGAGGTTGAAAAATTTTTGAAGGCTTCAAATACCTCAACAGTGTTGACTGATCCATTTCCAAACCCAAAAACAAATTCGGTTGCTATCGATCATGCTTCCACATCCCAAGTGCTTATGCTATCCATCTCAAACAAGCAAAATGATGCTTTGATATCGAAAAAGAATAAAGATGATGGGAATCCACCATCATCAAACAACTAGGCTATAGATCAACCTAGTGGTTCGACAATGACTTTGCCAGAAGTTGTTCCACCCATTATTCCCGAATTAACTATAAAGCTGCCAAAGGGAGTCGTACATAAATCAACATTTAATCCTCGTGCTCGAGCTGCTCAAAATTATAATATAGTGGAGGATCTGGTTCAATCACCATCTACTATGTCGACACTTGAGGTATTGCAAAATTGTCCCTCCCAAAAGCAGGCTTTGTTATCAGCAATAGGTGGGATTGATCCAGCGGATTCGAATCTGGTGGCCTTTAATCATAAAGGATATACACCTCAGTTACCAGCCCAACTCGCTTTCCTTATATAGGTAAAATCCCTCAATAAAAATGTTCATTGAACCATCATCGATGAGGGGGCATCTACCTGTATTATGTCAATGAGTTTCTGGAAAAATCTTGGTCCACCACCCTTGTCATGATCATCAACAACATTAAAAGCATTCAATGGAAGAACATACACTCCGTATGGGATTTTAAGTAACTTGCAAGTCGAACTAGGGGGCAAGACAATAGAGATTAAAGTCGAGGTCATTAATGGAAACCTTGATTACAATATCTTACTGGGAAGACCTTGGATTTATGCTATGGCTACCGTTGTGTCTACATATTTTAGAAATATTGCATTTCCCTTCCAAGGTGGAATTACAATCGTTGACCAACTAGTCTTTTTTCCTAATAGTTCGCAAGCTACTGGAAGCATTCGATTGATCCATGGAAGTTCACAATGACTTCAAAATGTTGGAGTAGGTCTCCTAAAAGACCCTTCCTTAATGGGTACTTTTGCCCTCCCGCCTCCATATGGTCTTGTGGAAGTGGCCACAATGGAAACCTGTCATATGATATCTTCTACATCATCTAAGTTTAAGAAGAACTCCAACCATTTTGATAGTGAGGATCAGTGCAAGGTGTTGCCACCAAGCTCCATCGAATCTCTGTAGCAACCAATTTTCTGGGCTTGGACGACAAACCCCAGAGGCCCAAAAAAGTGGAAAAACTAGCTTAGAATCAAGAAAAGATGGAATGAAAATGAAGATCTCAGGGTTAGCTCCTACCTGGTCCTGATGGCACGGAGAATTTTCCACAAGATTTCTCGAAATCAACTGGTGAAATTTGAGGGGGAAAACCACTCCAGAGCTCCAAAATCCCAAATTTGAAATGAAATGATGAAAGTGAAAGGTAAAACTACTTTTTATATTTACTATTCATGTACTTCAAGTAAAATGTTAGTTTTAGTTCATTTTTCATACATATATGTATTTCTAATCAATTTGATGGAGTGATTGAGCAGGTTGAACGACCGACGAAAGAATCTGATGTGCTAAACAATGAAGTGAACATCTTTGACCACTAATTCAAGAAAGTTTTTGTCATTTCAATCTTGTGTAAAAATGAAATTGACTACAAGCATAGTTTTTTTCTTTTCAAGCTTATGTAAAAATGAAACCGAATCCAAGCATAGCTCCCCCATGGTTCAAGCTTGTCAAAAAATGAACCCACCACCTAAATAACCTTTGTGATTGCCATTCTATCAACCTTTTGAGCCTTGGTTGTGTACCTCTCATCACCTCCATCCCTTTGGCCGATCATACGCTCTCACTTGGTTGTTTTACCACTTTTTGAGGAACAGTTGTGATGAGTGGTCTTATTAACCAGCCTCTTCACATAATTCGCCATGTTTTGAGAAGTTCCAAGATTACCCAGAACCAGTTGCCACCCTAGACACCACTCGTTCTTCAAATTGAGTCTCCTTTAAACCCTTTTCAGACTCGTTAAATATGAAAAGATTGTCGAGCAATTTGCCTTTCCAGCTCGTTAAAGTGCTTGTAAATGTCATCCATCCTGTATAATTTTATACTTTTTCAGACCCGAGGGATTATCCTACGAAAAACTACGAGTGCTTGTCTTTTTTGGCTCATTAAAGTGATCAGAAAAGTGATTCCTTTTGTATTATTTTATCCTTTTTCAGACCTAAGGGATTATTTTATGGAAAATAACTTCTGGAGTTTTCTTTTCGTCCCTTTTCAAACTCTCTAAACATGAAAAGGACCAATTTATCCTTGTCGTTAAACTCGTTAAAACAATAGTGACAAACTTGTCCATTCTAGACAAGACCAAGTTTCACTGTCGCTAGATTCGTTAAAACATAGTGACAGGTTTACCTGAAGGGAAAATTATAGAAAAAGCATATGTTATCCTCCTCAAGCTTGACAAAAATAAAGAGGTACTGGTCAGCAATAATTGGGGAAAAAGGGAAAAAACTTGAAGAATTTATGGTAGTAGGTTTCTCTTGAACATGAAACTTTCACTCCATCACCATTATTGAGTCGGGTTGGGTATTTCATTCACCGGTCATCTCACCATTGGTCTGTTGCACCATCCATATTTTGGGGTTAACGTTACCAATCCATCTCAATGTCGCCGACATGTTCAAGAGAAGTCATTCAGTTGAGAAACCATAATCCAGTTAATGCATCATCCACTGCAATACCTCCAACCTTCATTTTTTCATGACCACCATTCCTGAAACTTGTGTTGTCGGTTTGTTTTCACCTCCAAAAATCATTTGCTTCATTTCATGTTGTAGATGTGGGATACATCGAGGCCCTCCTACGATGAGTCGCTTCTTGTCGAAATCAACTCATTATCCAAGAAGTTGACTTAGAAACACCCATTTCAGTGCTTTGAAGCTTGCATGCCTCAATGGCAAGTTTCTCACTTGTAGCGACATGTTGACGTCAATGGCCTTAGACCAAAAGAGTTTGCATGGTGTTCGACATCGGATGATATATTCACACAACATGAATTGTACTATAGTACCTTGAGGGTCATTATCATTATTGGTGATTCCTCTCGCGCCTGTTAACAGCTCACATTATTGGCTGGTAATTAGGAGATGTCTCTCCATGTTCGACTTTAGAACATCTCTTCACATGGATTCACTTGTACATCGGGCGAAGATTGAATGAGTTTGAAGACCCCGGATCTAGTCTCATCCATCTAGGCTGGGATATATTCAGGGATATAAAAACATCGAATGTACAAATATGTTGCACAGATGGTCATCCAAACCAAGGATGATGACTCTACGTCTGAAGAATCAACAGTCTGCATCTGCAGACAACTATATGATCTATGTACATAAAATGAATTTATAAAGCTAAGCATGGGAAGGCATACCTCAGCTAGATCATGAAAATTATATTATGATGATGTATTGTATTGTAACTTGTGCAGGTCACCTTCCAGTTCGAAACATTAGATACTTATATGTCAATAAACTAGGGCTCTTCAACCCCTAAAAGAGTTGTTTTATACCCTAAAAAAACATGGTCATCTGATTACATCATTCCCCAAAAGTTCCACCTGAGAAACAATCCAGAAATGGCCTAGACTGAACTATGCTGACTGCTCCATTGGCAAGGTGCAATGCATACTGAGTGTTACACTGCCTAGGTGCGATGCATATTGTTTGGGCCTTCTATAGGGTGCGATGGGCAAGGATGGACAAATGTCCGATACAGTTTGCTAGGTGGTTGCTTATGGAAACTTCTCCTATGACACTTACCTCTTTGACTTCGCCCAAGGATGAGTAAGAGATCCAAGAAATCTTCAAGTGGAACCAATTGTAACAAGTGGAATGACACTAATCAAAACCCCAGAGATGACTCACACCCTTGCACACATCTATAAATGGATCCCTCATCTAAGAGATCCAGAGGCTGGAATATTGTGAATTGCAAGGAAGTGCTGATAGTTTGTAATTGAGGAAGGAGCATCGTATTGTTGGTGTGATATTGCTATTTCACGAGGTGAAGAGGGATTGATACTGGGAGGATGATGCTAGATCTGACAACTAGGTTGTAATTCTCCCTTCTATTTAATAAAGTTCTTCAAGTTTTATGATTATGCAATTGTGAATGTTATCATTTGTGAATGCTATTGTATGTTCATTATATATTTTATTATGTAATGTTTATGTTATGATAGATCAAGATGCTTTGATGGTTCTTTGTTACTGTGTTTCTACAGGTACTCTCCAAGTGGGTTAAGTATGGGGAGGAGTCACAAGCTCTGTCAAGGGGGAGAGAGATCAATTAAAGGATTAAGCGGAAGTCCCAAGTTGGTTCCATTATCTTTCTCTTATCTATTATACATAGAATAAATCATTGAATTGCTTTAAACTGTTGCTTCTAGGGTAGCTACCAAACCTAGAGGGTTAGTCATTCGAAAATACACTAGTTTTCTCAGAAACACCAATCACAGGACTCCCTTATTCTCTCTGATAGCCACAAGAGTTCTGGAAGGATGACCAATAAATAATTAAGGGATGAAGCAACAATAAAAGAAATGGCAGTAGGAACCCAAATTGAAAACAAGGAAAAAACACTACAGACAGTCAGAGGGAAAGGTCCCTCATCCCAAAATCAAAGTAAATAATGAATATGGTCTCTTGGTATTGTAGGGGCCTCAGAAATTCCTCGGAAATCAATGCAACAAAAGAACTATTAAAATCAGAATGTTCAAAATTTTTTAAATCCAAGAGACCAAATCCTCTAAATAAGAAATGGATCAAATAATAAAAAACCAAAATACTATGAAGGAATGTCAATAAAAGAAATAGGAGCTTCACGTGGAATATGCATAATGTGGAACAAGTCTACTTGGGATTTATCATAAAATCTCAAATAAATTCACTGGATCAAATATGATATAAGAAATAAATAACAGGAAATCAAATTTGCTTCTATAACATATACGCTCCCTCTCACTACAGAGATAAGGAGCATTGCTGGTGCTCCTTAACTGAGAGTCTAAATCTAGAATCGAGAAAGAATATAATAATAGAAGGTGATCCAAATTCAATCCTAAGTGCTGATGAAAAGTAGGGAAGTAGCTTCTAGGTGGATCCCTTCAGGGATATCCTCAAAAACATCACAGATAAGTACAATCTAATGGATATAGTGTCAAAAAATGGGAAATGCACATGGAGTAACAAAAGGTTAGGATTGGGAAACATAAAGAAAGACTAGATAAATTTCTAATTCAGGACAGTCTGATATCATAATACAATGCAATAATTTCAAAAGTTATCCCTTTAGCAGCTCCAGACCACAAGCCCATAGCTATCAAACTAGGGGATAATGTAAATCTGGCCCCCCTCCCATTAAGGTATAATCCTCATAATCCTCTTTGGGCATCCCGTGAAGAAGCAAGATCAGTGATCACAACAACATGGAAACAAAGAATAAATGGTTCACCAAGATTTGTATGAGAGACAAAGCTAAAAAATGTCAAAAAGAGTTTAAAAATAGGGCAAGAACAAACTACAAAGAACTCCAACAAAAGAAAATCGAGTTGCAAAGGGAGATGGAACAAGTGAAAAAAAACTTAGAGGAAGCATAGGAAACAAAAGAAAAGTAGTTGAAAGAGAAAGAAATCCATTGGGAAATATATAAAAACAATAAAAAAGAAGAATATTCATGGAGGTTTAAATAAAGAAACCTATGGATTCAAGTTGGTGACCAAAACACCAATTTTTTTCACAACTCCACAAAAATGAGGAAAATAAAAAATCATATAGACTCAATAAAAGGAGAAGGATAGTTATAAATCAAAGGAAAAGGGAACTTGAAAAAAGAAGCTCATCAACATTATAAAACTGTTGGGTTGTGTTATATTCTTTCCACGACTAACCCACGTAGTTAACCGAGGGTTAGAGCGGGGGAGGTCACAAGGGGGTTTGAGGGACACCTGTAACCCCACTTTATGGGGTCCAGGGCAGCGCCAAGGAAAAGTTTGGTTTTGGACCCTATGTTAGGTTGGGCAGACCCACCTATGGTTTTGTGCATGATTTTCGCACATGTTTTTTGGATGCGATGGTTTTCGGTCCATGGTATTGGATGTGATGGTTTTTCAATCCATGGTATTGGATGCTTCAACATGTATAAATATGTATTATAACATTGAAAGGAACATAATGAAAAATCAAGCTGGTAGTCCCGGTTTTTGGGATCCAAGGGAAAATCTCCGTGTATATGTGTTTAATGTGTTATTCTCTCGCATTGTTTATTTTTTATGTTTTAGAATTTGTATGCAGGTAATTTCTGTATGGGGTTAAAACCTACACAAACTTTGCTAACAGTTGATCTGGTTAATCCAAATTATGATGAATTTACTTGTAACATCCCCCTAGAAAAATTTGAAGTGCAAATGCAGAAATTTTAAAAGACCTAGAGGAAGAAGAAATACAATCAACAATATGGAATTTCCATCTAGATAAAGCTTAGGGCCCTGATGGATTCTCCATTTCTTTTTATCGCTAATTTTGGATGATTATAAAAAAAGACCTCCTTAAGATGATCAGGTGGGTTTTTAGAAAAAATAGAATAAGTGGGTTCACTAACTCCACCTACTTGGCACTTATACCCAAAGAATTGAAGCCCTCTTCCTTTCACTGATTTCGACCCATATCTCTCTGCAACTCTTACAAATAATATCTAAGATATTGTATAACCATATAAACCCTCTTCTGTCTATCTTGATCTCTGATAATCGAGGATTCATTCCCAACAGGAAAATTGTTGAAAATATAATGATTGTGCAAGAAGTTATCTACTCAAGCCTAGCAAGAAAATAAGAAGGCTTTATAATGAAACTTGATATGGCCAATGCCTTTGATAGAGTCAATCTTTCCTTTCTCTCAGTTGTCCTTCATAAATTTGGCTTTGCTCCCAAATTCATAGATCTCATAAAAGCCTTCATAACATGCCCATGGATAGCCCCCCTTATAAATGGAAGACCTAGCTACTTTTTTCAAAGCTCAAGAAGCTTGATAAAGAGTTTCCCTCTCTTTCCTTTCCTATACATAATAATGGTTGAATCTCTTAGCAGGACTCGGAACAAAGAAGGAGGAATGGCTCTATTATAGGACTTTTCTTTAGTAAAGGTGTTAAGAGTATCAACCATTCTTTATTTGCTAATGAAACCTTATTCTTAGATGGTGCTACATGTATGGTTGCAAGAACATTTAAAATGATCATGGATAAATTTTTGGAGGTATTTGGCTGCCTCCTAAACAATTTGAAAAGCAGTATATATGGTTGGAATGTCCCAGCAAGAACACTGTAATGTCCCTTAATAATAAATAAAATAATGATAATAAAAAAAATAATAAATAATAAATAATAAAATAATATAATATAATATAATATTAAAATACAAGAAATAAATAAATAACAAAAATAAAAAATAGTAATAGTAAATAAATAATAAATAATAATAGAATAATAAATAACAATACTAAAACTTTAAATAAATATAAAAAGAAATAAAACAAGAAAGCAGTAAAAATAAGTAAAGCTATCAAAAAGTAAAAACAAAAGAAATAAACAAGAAAGCAATAAAGTTGCATGTAGACACATGGAGTGTGTGCATGTGGTTCCCCTTCCAATGTTTGCTCTATCTAATAGATGGTTAGGAAGATGAGAGACATTCCATCATTCCATGATTCTACCATCCATTCTCTTGGGAGAATAGTGTTGTGAGACAAAGGATACCCTGGCAGTAGTACATCGATTGAGGGCTCTGGGGTGGCCAGTGGTAGCAAGATTTTGTGCAACTGAGCCTACGGTTGGGTGGAGAGTCATCCCCAAGACTTTGTTGCAGGTAGCAAAATCCAATTAGCGTTCCACAGGTAAGTTGTCTCTCTTCACTCATATTTCTGTAATTTATCACTCATATTTTTGTAATTTAATGATAAAGTGCTTGTTGATTATAAATCGCTTAATTAATCTAATGAATTATGTGTTGTTATTTCGGGGCTATTACATATGGTACCAAAGGGGGTTTCGACTCTATGTGACCTTTAGGGTAGAAAATTGAGAAAAATACTTAACTAAATTTATCAATAATTTCTTGTATTTTAATATTATATTATATTATTTATTATTTGTTATTTATATTATTATATTATTATTTATTATTTATTATTAAGGGACATTACATACTTCCCCACTTTAAGGAACTTCAACCCGAAGTTAAGTTGAATTATTTAAGATTTTATTTATTTAGTTATTTATTACTTCATGTTTGCCCTACACCCTCTGTTGAACTAGTATAACCAGCAAGCATTGAAAGTTTCACAACACCCGGGAAATCTCAAGGAATCTCTATCCTTTTTCCCACTTTCTTGCGGTAGAAAATTTGGCTTCCACGTTGAATTTATCGAATTTTGTTAATTTAAAGAATTCTGTTACTGTCTTCCTCTGTTTTCATTTTCATTTTTGCCCAATGGTGATTTCATATAGTGAATGGTAGGTTCTGCTTTTTAATCTCCGAAACTCTCTTTCTTGCATTCTGCTTCCGCTTCCCATTTCTAATTTATGATTCAGGTCATCCTCCATAGCAATCCCTTAATAGAGAATATAAATTAATGTATCATTCACTATAGGAAGGAAGCCAGTAACATAATTCTTTAAATTAACAGAATTCGATAAATTCAGCCTGGAAACCAAATTTTCTGCCGCGAAACCGATCCGGTTTCACTATTTTCAACTCGACAATGGTGGTGTAGTGCCTACGATTTTGCAGTTTTGGACATGTTTTGAGTGTTTTTCGCCCGAATTCGTTTCTTGAATAGAATGTTTTCAGCATCAAACAGCTAAACTCTACAAAATGACTCAATTTAAATAGAATATTTTGAGCATCAAACGGCTAAATTCGTCCAAAGTGACTCGATAAAGAGACAGTTCGCACAAAATTCAGGGAAAATTTTATGAATGTCTACTAGAAGTTGTGTCTCGTGTCTTCTTTTGTCTTTGCGAAATCAAGGTTTGCTTTGTTATGTTTTTTTTATCATTGATAGATGAGCAACATGTTATACTTTAGTTAAGAACCTTAGACCCTAGTGTGCAAATAAGCAGCACACTGATACTCTGAAAATTGAGGATGGGTGCTAAACAATGTAGAGCATGTTTGGAAACCATGAATTTGTTGGGCTATGCTTGGATCAATAGATCTATTTGGATGAGGTCTTGTAGTATGCAATTCATCATGTGTACAATATCACATACCAAAAAAATCCTGTTTGACAGTTTCACATTTTGATTGGCTCCAGAGAGTCTGGATATAATCTATTGTTATATTGGAGAGGATTTATATCATGCAATTAAGTGTACATTCTCCCTATAATTCTCTGTGAAGCAACTTACAATTTCATGAATTAACTCTGGAGTCTTGAAGTAAGGAATCAGGATTGTTTTCATCTTTTTTCTCATGGTTGAATGAGACTAGGAATTGTCGTTAATAAAAAAATCTTGTCCAAGTTCAAGAAGATAAGAAGATAACAAGACCAAAGTGGGAAGTTTATAAATATTGTCAAATCACACTGCTGAATTGAAAATTTGCATGACCAACCAAATAGTTTCAAATATTGCAATGGTCTGATTACATGCCGTGCAGTGGGGAAAAATATACAAAACAGTAGATTGAAATGAATCAAGAATCTTCAAAACTTTGTTGAATAAATTTGGCATGGTTAATACATATCTGGTTAAAAATTCACTGCATAATTATCACAACAATAATCTAAGTATCTTGGCTCTTATTTTATGCTTCTTCGGTGATGAATCTTGATATTGAGTGACTGATAGTATTATTACAGTGTTTGGTTGCATTATTACAGTGGTGTTTTTTTGAGCGCTACATCAACCTTCTTTTCTTTTTTTAACAGTTCATCAACTTTCTTTCTCATCACATTTGGATAACTGATCTGGCTTTGGTAGACTGATATACTTGTTAAACTAGCTACAACCAACTTATTTCTTTAGAATCATTACAAAAGTTTGATATTGAATTATGGAAGTGAGACATGAAATTTGAGGGGTATCACGATTTGTTTTGGAGGATCAACTGTAAGTGTTTGTCTATCATTGCATGCATATGTGGGTGACTTTATTTCACTATTAGAAATCTGATATTTTTTCAAAGGTCGGATATAGGTCTAATCTTAACATTATAGTGATATATTACCTTTGCATTTGGCACTAATCTTGAATCTAGATCATTAGTACTCCTTATCTTGCATTCAGTGATCATTTGAGAAGTGATTTGGTGGACTGATTGGATCATCTAGTGACTCACATCACGTCACATTTTTTCTTTAATTAGTTATTGAATTTTGGTATCTAAGGACTGATATATTCTTGGCAATAAGCTACAACAATCAGATTTCTTGACAGCAGACTAACATTGGTATAAATTAAAGTTTGGTGCATTCGTTAGTTCCTCATTAGTTTTCTCATGCATCATTGTGCCATTTTATAGACAAGAGATTGATATTTTCATTAGTGTTGGAATGATCCTCCTTTCTTATCTCTTCTCTGGTTTGGATACCGGCATTTCCTCTATGGTTCTCTGCTCTCATTAGAATCTCATTGCATGGTAAAACCACTGATAGAAATCTCATTTTCTTGAATTGTTTGTGCTTGAATCCTCTTACCATTTTCTAAATGTTGTTTCATAAAATGAACAGTGCTATAATCAACTACAACAGTTAAAGGTGTGACAGTGCTTCACTAATATAAAAGTTTATTAATTCAAGGTGTTGCTCACATAGCTCTCTATGGACAACTTGTTTATCTCTAGCTACTTGTGCTTGTACACTTTATATTCCATTACAACCATGTAACAAACCGAAATTCTAAATGAGTCACATGATTAAAGGTATATAGTTTTGTTGTGACTCATTGATTCATTAGAAGAGTTGTTTTTGTAATCTTGTATTGCAAGTGTTACTTTCACAAATTGGATAGTAGGTTATTCAATACTCTTGATCTAGATTGTCTCATTAGAGCATTTTCATTGCATTTCAGTCTTGCATTTTCTGGTTAAATAATTGGTTTAATATTGAAGGCAAAGTCTTCTTTAGAGCAAGCATCCTTTTTTCTCGAGTTATTTAGATGAGAGTTAGGAACAACGTAGAGTATTTAAATCACAAGCATGAAACATATATTGTGCCCAGAAATGGGTTAGCTCCAAAAATACTCATTTATATCAGTCATAGTCAAAAGATACCCACTTATAATATCTTATAAATTTCCACAAAGAAATCTGAGTTTACTTGTTGGTTCACTGTTGTATTATAACAGTTGGTAAATAGTATATTGTAGGTGTTTCTCTTCCAAATTGTGGTTAAAATAACATGCACACTACTAAGCATACATAAAAGAGATTTTCGAGAACAACTGATATACACCTTGCATTAAATTTAAAAGCGCACACACCACTGAAAGTATACAGTCCAAGAATAATATGATTTCTAAGGTTCGAAATGATGATTGCTTATCAAATTTATCAAAATTTCCATTGATGGATTTTAATGAGTAGATTTATTGCTTACTTAGCTAAAACAGATCTTTTATGGCGCATCTAAAAGCATGTTTTATTGTTTAAGCTTTATGATACATCTAAATTGTACACTATGATTTCAGTTTAGTTTAATTAACTGTTATGATGTTGAGTATAATGTTACATGAGGTTTCGTGATTCAAGGTTAATTACATATAGTGGATAAAGTTGTCTAAGGAGAAATGGAAAGGAGAAAATTGCAAATTTTCTAATGATGATAACTAATGATAGCTCATGTGATTATGACCAACTTGGATATAAATACTTAAGGTGGTTGAGAGGAAGTGTCACAACAAGGGTAAGAAAGCAATAAGAAGAGGCAACCTATTTTAGAACATAATGGAAGAGTGTGGTATAATAATAAATTGGTACTCTAAAGGTATCACTGTAAGGTCTATCTAAGGATGATGCACATAAAGAAGAAAATATTGGCAATCAACTAATGAAGTTGAATAATCATCGTAATAATGAAGGTCATTTTGAAGGAACCTCGAAGGTATGATGACATAGATTGAAGAAGTAAATATGTAATAAAATTGATCAATTGGAGGAGATAATTTGTGTGCATGGCAACATCTATAGTAGTTTTTCCCTCTAATGGGAGGGCCACATTGTAAAGTTTTCCATAGGTGACTAACTATATGGATGAATTATGGATAACAAGATGTATGATCAGGCAATTTTATTATGTTGATGTCTTAAAACAGGAAATGATAAGCGGATTACATTTGGTAGCCATCTTAATAAATTTATTTATAGGGTATTAACCAAGTTGTAGAATAGTAACAACATTTCCAAAGTGTATCAATGCTATGCTTCTAAGAGAGGAGGAAAAGAAACCACAATGACTGGAGGTGAGAAATTAAAGTCAATTTAATAAAATAGAATGAAGTGAACAAGTTTCCATTTTTGAAGCCAGTAGACATGGAATATTAGGAAATTAAGACTCGGAGAAAAATAAAAATATATCTATGAATATCGGGTAGGAGGAAATGAAGGGATGTTCTATCAAGAAGAAAGTTCTTTTAAGGGTATTGATGAGTGGACCAAGAAACATGATTGGTAATGGTCATAGTGATGATCTACATAGTTTAAAAGTGTGAAGATATGAAGTTGAGAATTTTTATAATGACCAGTGATGATAAACGAGGAAGATGTCTAAAGGTTTAAATGAAAAAAAAAATAGTTGAAGTATAGGAAAGAAATGTTGCTAGAAATTTTATAAGGATACCTTGAGAAGGATTGTGTACATATTGACAAAAGAAGTGAGAGTCAATTAATAGAGGTTGTACTTGACTGATTTGCACTCATTGTTTCATGAGTAGGACTTCATTTGCACTCATTGTTTCATGATTAGGACTTCACATAGAAAAACTTACCAAGATGTGTTCCCATAGAGTTAAAAGAGGTTGTTTCCATAGAACACCACACATTTAAATTTTTCATGGACAATGATGGTAGTAGTGTTTCCAACTGTTTCAAAATCTAAAATAAAGATACTATTTAATGAGCAAGAATCTATTGTCCAAATTGAAGAAGGGTGAATTTATGATAAAGCAACCAAATGGTAATGAGATAGGAACTTGACGAGATAAGAAACTATTTTTTGTGGATAAAAATGATAATTGTTAAGTGATGTATGTATAAGTCAACATGGATCAACAAACCCTCATGCAAGTAAATTAAGCACGACATAAAATTAAATCATGATGACCTAGTGTTTATATGCAATTGCATATAGCGATATTGGAATCGGTAAGCCAAAGGGTAAATGGATGTAAAACCAAGGGATTTTAATTTTGAGATAGATGATTTAAATAATGATTGTATAACTAGTAATATCTTAACAATGAATTTCACTAGAATTTCCTTGGGGAAGGAAGAATATATGATGAGAGATTAAGACTCAAGATGATGAGGCTCATGTGAAATTTAACAATGTACTTAGATGATTATACCTATGGTGTAAATGGTCAACTTCCTAGTTGAAAGAAGTGGAAATGATTATTGAAAAACTAATTGGTATCTTGATGAAAACATAACACTAATAACACTGATGAGATAACATAGATCCTAGATGGATGTTGAATAATCTTAGTTCATAGTTGAATGTTTGTAAAGTAAATGAAATTCATTTTCTGATGAATCATGATAAGAATGCTTATAGATAATTATTATATATTTGATAACTATTGAGATGTTTCTCATGTTTCATGATATAATGGTATGAGGGTGATCATGAACATGTGGTTCATATTTATATAGTTGTTACAATATTGATGAGGTATCCTTATGATGATTATGATATGGTAACGTGGCATAGGAATTATAATGCTATAATATGAGGTTTATTGACATGTGGTTAATTTATTATGTGAAGTCATGATATGTCTTTGATTCAAATATGTTGATGTTATAGCTTATGATGGTATTTCATGAGGTGAAGCATGTGATAGTTGCGTACAAATTTATGACATGCATGAGCATGCAGTTCGTTATTAGTAATAATGTTGCGATTAACAATGATGAATGTTACATGATGACATGCAAGACTTGGCATGTTGATTATTTTCTATGATACTATGATGGTATAGCTAATTCATTGGTTGTATGTTGAGGCATGATGATTCACAGGACTCCACAAATGGGTCAAGAGGGCTGGTTTATTTGATCATCTCGTGCGAGCCTATACACACGAGGGAGAATAAGTAACACCATAGGGGCTGGGGACAAACTCAATCAACACTACATATGCCAGTGGTTCCTTTGTCTTGTGTAGCTCTTAATGGATAGCTCTTGAAGGGCTATGGGACCATCTTGAGGAGGCCAAGTGCCTGATGTTCTAGGCTAGCTGTCTTTTATTGGATTGGGATGCCGAAGTCTGGTGGGGGTGTAAGGACATCAATGCCTGGGGATGTGTGCCTTAGTAGTTGTGGAGGGAGTGGGCCAGCCTTGCGAGATTCCCAGAGTCATTGAGTATCGTACTAGATGCCTACCTTGGGGCAGATGAGGTCTGAGTTAGGTGCAAGCCTTGGGGCCAGCCTTGGACTAGGATACAGACTGGGGAGGCTTATGCCTGGTTCCAAAAGTGGGAAAAAAGACAGAGATTCTGTTGACACCTAATCCTTGTGATTGGATAAATATATGTAAATAAATCAAAGAGGAATGTGAACAGTCATCGGGAGATGAACTGAACAGTCTCTCCCTCATGTATATAATAGACCTACCTGATTGAATGAATAATACAAATCAGTTTTTGCTTAATGGAGTTACTGCCTAGCCTGACATGGTATCAGAGCCAATGCTTTTTAGCCTTTGTGTCCCTTGTAACTCCTTGTCTTCTCTCCATATAGCTGAGCAGCTCCTCCATAAAATTAGCTGCTCTTGACATGGTAGCTGCCCCACTTTCCATACTGCTCCTCTTCTCCTCTACTTTCCATTCAAAAATGCTGCCTGTTCATAAATATGGTAGCCTGCTCCAAACTGCAGCCTGACACTGCCTACGCCCTCTTCTCTGACCATCTTTTTCATATTCACTGTAAGTTGCGCTAATCATCCTCTGAAATACATTCTGGACGTTATCAGAGGCATTAGAGGATTTGACAATCGTAGGCATTGAGGCAGGCAAAAGCGAGCGAGCATTGAATTGCGGTGAGGTTAAGATTTCACTCTGCTGTATCTATGAATCTTATTGTTATGCTCTGTAGTGTTCTCCAACCAGTCAGCTTTTCCTTAAAGAGAAAGACACAGCTGTAGTAATTGTTTGTGAGATTGAGAAGTTACAAGAGAAAAAATATGATGATGAATTAAATTGCTGGATGATGAATGGCTTCGATCTAACGGGGTGCTACCTCGTGGGTTTCCACGGAGCTACTCCAACAGTTCTTATTGTTTAACGCTGCCAATATATCCATTTACACTGCCCACACTACCCAAACATTTACGCTGTGGTCTTCGCTGCCCATACATACAGTTACGCTGCCCAGGTTTTACCTCTCACAATGTTGTCATGCTGTTTTGAATGCTGTATACGATTGGCTCCAGAAACGTTGTATTAAATGCTACTTTACATAAACACTGATGTTTATATATTTATTAAGTATAGGTAACATGGATTTGGTTGCACCCTATGAACATGATTCATGCAAATTCCAAGATTGAATTTGTAATCACGTGAAAGGTAAACTAAGCAGGAATCTGTGGACAATGAAGAATCGATGCAATCATCTATTAACTGATCACATTTATGAGAATTTCACAGATTCAAAATTTACGGTGAGAGCTGGTTATTTATTCATCTTCATTGTACGGGTTGAATATAAGTCACATGATCCTTTTTTTGTGGTTGTCACATGGTAATGGAGTTTTTAAAAGGAGACGTATGCCATATGCATATACAATAGTGGATTTATATGGATTTATATATAAAACTTTATGAAGTTTATATGAGATTTATATGGTAGATTCATATGAGGTTTATATGAGATTCATATGATATTTATATGGTGGCCTATGAAATTGATTTATATGAGGTGGATTTATATAATGATGGATTTATATGGGTCACATGGTGGATTTGAAATCTTTTGAAAATGCCCTTTTGAGTACAATTTTACTGTATATTGGCAAAAGTATTTTTCTATTAGCATAAATAATTTTTGTTACAGTATGCATTCAAGAGAAAGAGGAAGATATTTCAGAGGCAGGGGGGGCAAACACCCTTAAGAAAAAAAGGCAGATTTGCACTGCAAGCTACCATGGGACAAAATTGAGCAGCAAAGAAACCAATAGAAAGGAAAAACTGATGATACACACAAAGGTAAAGCACCTGAATCCGCTCACTATGTTGTGGCACAATGTAACATTGGAGTAAATGAAGATTTATTTAATGCTTCACTTGCTTCTTGGAAAAATGATTGGTTGCTTGATTCAGGAGCAACCTGCCACATGACTCATAGAAAGGATTTTTTTGAAGATTTCACTGACAATGTTGATGGAGCAGTATACTTTGCAGATCAATCAAAAATCAAGCCATCAGGGCTTGGCACAATCAGGCTTAAACTGCCTGGTCTTCCAGACTTTCTTCTGGATCATGTTCTATATCTCCCACAGCTCAAGAGCAACTTGCTTTCCTTGGTCCACATCCGCCAGCAAGATCACTCCATTCATATGTTTGATGGCAAGCTTGAAGTAAGAAAAGCATCTAACCACTCACTTGTCATGAGGGGAATAGAAGAAGAAAGGATTATCAAGCTGTAAGGAACCTCTGCTCATGCACAACATTTCTCATACAATTCTCATCATGAAGAAGGTACACTTCCATCAAGTTTATTCTGGCATGCTAGATTTGGACATTTGAACTATGACAGTCTCCGCTTGTTGAAGAAAAATGGTGTTGCTAGTTTGCCTACAATTCCTAGGAAACTTAAGCAATGTGATGCTTGCATTCTAGGAAAGCATAGCAAACAGTCTTTTCATGATTCACATTCATGAGCACATAGGAAGCTTGAACTCATTCATTCAGATTTATGTGGTCCAATGCCTGTTCCTTCTGCAAATGGAAATAAATATATCATGGCATTTATTGATGACTACACCAGAATGTATTGGGTTTATTTATTGAAGAACAAATCTGATGCTTTTCAAACATTCAAGAATTTTCATAAATGGATTGAAAATGATGCACAATCTCATATTGGGTCTATTCGCACTGATAATGGAAAAGAATACACATCAAATGAATTTGAAAACTATCTTTGCCAACATGGGATCAAACATAAAACAACTGTACCTTATAATCCCCAACAGAATGGTGTAGCTGAAAGAATGAATAGGACAATCTTAAAATGGTACGATCCATGCTCTTCTTCAAAAATGTAAAGATAATGTTTTGGGCTGATGCTGTTCTATGTGCTGCATATATAAAGAATAGATGTCCATCGAATGCTATTAGAAACAAGACTCCATATGAAATGTGGTATGGACATTTTCCTTCGGTAAAGCATCTCAGGGTCTTTGGTTCTACCTGTTATGCCTTGATACCAAAGGTACATAGAAACAAACTTGGTGCTAGAAGTCATAAGTGTATCTTCCTGGGGTATTCAAACACCTCCAAAGCATACCATCTCTATGATGAAGTAAACTAGCATTTGCACCAGAAGTTGCAAAGAAAACGCCGTAAGGCAATAGATAACATATAACACTATGTAAGGCAATCGATAGCAATCCATAACATATAACACTAATTAACGCTTCTTTGAAAATTGTTGAAGAACAAAAAAAAAATCAACAAAAAACAAGGACCATGCTATATGCAATACATGCTTCCTAGCCTTACAAATCATGATTCATATGTCATATAACACTAATTAATGCTTCTAGCATATCACACTAATTAATGTTTCTTTGGCAATTGTTGAAATACAAAAAGAAGAGATAAAAAAAAGGAAAAGACCATGCTATAAAGAAAACAAATTAATGCTTCTTTGTCCCATGTTGAAATACAAAAAACAAAGATAAAGAAAAGGCAAGGACCATGGCAAGAGCTAACCAGGGTGCTATTGGGCCTTTAATGCACCCGATAGAGGTGTCACCATACATACATGCCCATGCCATCCATCATTTCTCCGGGAGCTTGACCACAATTTTTTCCAAGAACGGGTGACCCAACACTTCTGAGCTGGCACCCGCTGTGCTGGCAACCAACACCCGCGTAATTTCAAACGATCCCTCACGCCAAACATTCATTTTCTCCATTCGTACAACCGGAACAGGTCCTCTGCAACTGTCTCGAGCATTCGTTTCTCCTACTCACGGTGCTCGCTCACCTCGCAGGTGCGCTCGTGATGTTGAATCTCGGCAGGCTGTGCCCCAAGCATAAGGTAAATTATACTCTGTGAACAATGACATCCACCATTTTGGCGGGCACCCAGAAGGCCAATGCATATGAATCCCACCCAATGCTTCTATAAATTGTATGCATTGGCAACTCCCAGCGTTTGGCGGAACAGATACATTCGATGTCTCCAATTGGGTGCAAGTTCGAGTGACGTTGAAGGTGTTTTCCCATTGCATCGTAATTAGTTACCAAATTTATAACGAACCACTTAGCCATTCAGACATCTTCAATAGTTTTTAGGACGTGGTTTAATGGTTAATAGTTAATTAGGGAGGTCCAATCTCAAACAAAATTATATATATCTGAAAATTGCTCCAAACGCGGTCCAATCTCAAGCAAAATTATATATATATCTGAAAACTGCTCCAAACACAATTTTTTAGTTGAAAAAAATACAATAAACCACCGCCATTACAATTGTAAACTCAAGCTCCTGCATCTAGTGTGCTTGATTGTGTACTACCCACTTAGCCATGGAGGCCATGAAAATCAGATAATCCATTACCACTGCCATTGCAAGCTTCCTGCATCCACTGTGCTTGCCTATGCACTTTGCCAAGTGCATAGTTTATTTGGGCTTTTCATTGGGGTGAGATTTTGAGTACAAATATATTCAATTATGTGAGAGGAATTTGGTACACATTAATTTTCACATGCTTACTAGGAAGGATGACCACGGAAAAATCCAAGGGCGCCAACCAGTGGAGCATTGATGTAAGTAGTAGGCTCAGACTACCTGAAGTATGTTGCCACATTTGCTTTATCCTCCTTTTCAACTGAAAACATTTTCCAATGCTCCTTTGGTGTGGTGCCATTGTTTTCTGCAATAAATGAATTATACCTTGCTATTTTAGCAACAAAAAATATGATTGCAAGTGAATCTCATTTTCGTGTCAGATCAACAACCTTTTTCTCGAAGTTCTTGTTCCTACTTGCTGAAAGAAAATTGTTTTTTTTGTTATCAACCTTCAATATTTCTTTCATGTCTTCTCTTGCATTATTATGGTGATCTGGGCTCTATGTCAAATGAAGTGAGCAAACTGTCATAAGATTAGGCTAGTAATGCAAGCAAGGCGATGACTGCATGTACATTTTGAATTGGTGCCTCAACAGGTGCTAGCATCTCTAACAACTTTTTGAAGTGATTGATGTTGTTGGCCACATCTTATGTTGTCATCTTTATTTGTGAAAACTTCCTCAGCTATATCTTTGGATGACAGCTTGATATTCATAAATGTTAAACAGCTTGAATTTCAATTGATTGTTGTGTTTGGCTACATATTAGGAGCCTCCTCTTTATTTGGTGAAGTTCCCTCAGACAAATCTCACAGTTACAGCTTTATTTTCACACGCGTGTGCTCCATTTTTCTTTTGGTGTTTTGGCACTGCTGATGTGAGTCATTTGATCATTAATGATCAAAATGCTACAAGTAAGAGTCATGTGATTAGCAGTTCATATGGTATGTTTGACTTCATCTTCTTCCAGAATGCTAAATGATCTTGTTCAATAATGGAATTCCCATGTGCAGCTTCCAGATGAAATCCCATGCTATTAAATTTTACAACCAGATCTGTTTTAGACAAAGAAGAAAGTCAATCTAGCTACAACCATGGTTCTGGTGTAATTTGAGACTTCTAATTTGCATTGGTGTTTGTTGTATTTCTTGTTCTTTTTCAAATAACTAACCGACCTGAAATTTAAAGTCTGGCCTTCCTTATGAAAAAACCATTAGCTTTGGTATCAAATATTGGAAAAAATTCTAGTGATCAAAGAGAGATATTGAGCTTGTGTTTGCAACACTAGAGTGCTCAGCAATTGGAATCAAATTTATTGATTAAGGCATGAATGTACAACAAATAAAAGGCATACCATCCATTAAAATATTTTAGTTTTAGCAGAAAGAATGATGTATTCATAGTGGACGAATATTAGAGAGTAAAATATACGATAGAGAATTGCAGTGCTTTGGAAATAAAATGCATGAGTCAACCTTACATTATCTGGAATTCTCCCACACTTAAGTGTGACTACAATTTATCTATTCAAGTTGTTGCTTGATTATCCTCCTGTCTTCTCTATTGCATTCTCCTTTGCCTGTCCTTTTTTTGACAGTTTTTGTTGCCTCATTATATATTTTTTTATTATT
>APFE031165452.1:0-40915 GCA_000404065.3 Pinus taeda | reverse complement strand
ATCGGCCCATTTGCAACTAACTGTGGTTCCTTTATTAATTGCGGATTAACCACTTACAATTATTAATATGGGCTTTATTGACTCTTAACTATGACGTGGTCCCATTACATAGATAAGGGGGTTAGGGTGGGACCCTAACACGAAGATACTAGATTGCGCTCAATTTGAAGAAGTTCCTATTTTGTGTTCCTTTTGGGACCCTACTAGGTCATGTGGTTTGTAGACAGGGACTGATGGTAGATTTTGCAAAGATCACGGTGAGAATTAACTTAGAAGCACCAAGGAGTGTGAAATAGCTGCACGCTACCTTAGGGCATGTTGGATATTATAGAAAGTTTATCAAGGGCTATGCCTAGATCATTGCACCTATGGAGAAGTTGTTGAAAAAGGATGTCACATTCTATTAGAATGAGGACTGTAAGAAAAGCTTGGATGTATTGAAGGAAAAGATGGTCACCACACCAATTTTAGTCTTCCCAAATTGGAAGAAGGAGTTTCATGTACATGTTGATGCATCATGCATAGCACTGGGAGCAGTACTTACACAGGTCGGTGGAGGAGACTTGGACCATCCTATAGCATTCGCAAGCAAAAGGTTATCTAAGGCGGAGAATAACTATTCCACCACCGATCATGAAGGGTTAGCCATGGTATATGCACTCCGAAAGTTTAGAAACTACTTGCTGGGTGGCCATTTTAAGATGTATAGAGATCATTCCACGCTGAAATACCTAGTCAATAAGCCTATGTTGGGGGGAGAATATGCAGGTGGTTGTTATTGTTCTAGGAGTATGATTTTGAAGTTATTGTGAAGCTTGAATGACTGAACATGGGACCAGACCATCTGTCATGCATCGAAATAGGGGAAGATCCCACTAATTTGGAGGGGGGATTGCCTGACACGCAACTTTTGCAGTGTGCATCGCGGATGGGCATTTTGAAGATGTCATACATTTCCTAACGCCAGAAACTGCCCCAGAAGGATACACCATCTAGCAAAAGAAGGATTTAGTGGTGCACACAATAGACTCTTCTGTCATTACTAGGCATTTGTATAAAATTGGGTCCGATGAGATAGTGTGACAATATGTACAAGAGTTTGAAAGGAGCAGTATCCTTGTGGACACTCATGGGGGCGCCGTGGAAGGACATTATGCAAGGAGAGCGATTGCGTAGAAGATTCTACGTGCAAGGTTGTGGTGGCCAACCCTCCATTAGGATTCAAAAGCATATTGTAACACATGTGATGTGTGTCAAAGGATTGATAGGCCATCTCGAAGGGACGAGCTTCCTTTGAATCCACAGATGACGTTACAACCCTTCAAGAAATGGGCGATAGATTTTGTGGGACCCATCCAGCCCCAAGGAAAGGCAGGAGAAAGGTACATTATCACCGTGACAGAGTATATCATTCGATGGGTGAAGGCATACATTGTAAAGGATTGCACAAGTGCGACTACTGCAAACTTCCTCTTTGAGTATCTATTGACGTGATTCAGGTGTCCAAAGATTTTAATGAGTGATCGCGGTACACACTTTTTGAATGAAACGATCAGCACGCTGACGGAGGAATTTAAGGTATATCACTAGAAGAGCATTCCTTATCACCCGTAGGATAGCGGGATGGTGGAAGCATTCAATAAAGTACAGGAGAATGCGCTAATCAAGGTTTGCAACACTCAGCAGAGTGATTGGGACCTACGCATACTCGCAGTACTATGGGCCTATCGAACAACATGCAAGAAGTTAACAGGAAAACACCCTTTAGGCTTGTCTATGGTGTTGAAGCGATAATGCTCATGGAATACATTGTGCCTAGTCTGCACATAGCGGCACTAAAAGGTATAACAGATCGCGAAGCCCTAGAAGAGAGGGTCGTGCGGCTGGTTGAGCTTGAGGAAGAAATATTTCTAGCTAGATTCCACCAACAGGTCCAAAAGCAGCGAGAAATCATGGCATGATCGACACATTAAGCTGCGCACCTTTAAGGTAAATGACCTAGTTTTGTTATATGAAAACAAGTTTGATAACTTTCCAAGGAAATTCAGAATACACTTGTTAGGGCCCTATGTCATTAAGGATATTACCGACGAAGGAGCAGCACAGCTAGTCAAATTGAATGGAGATCCCTTTCCAGGAAAGGTGAATGGCAGTCACTTGAAGCCATACACCAGTGGTCCGACCATGTGACTACGTAAAGGTAGCACAGTCTTAGCGCTCCAGGTAGCTGAAAGGAGGCGTGGGACTATAAACTACACTACCTGAGTTTGGGAGCTATGCGATTAGAGGATTATGCAGAGCAAGGAAGTGTCACAGGGTTTGCAACAACGTGAACGGAGCTACGCTACCTAGGAAGAAATTGTGCAAGTCAGTCGAAAAGTGATTGTTAAAGTCACTGTTCATGATTCGATGGTAGAAATGCAGCCAAATGGAGTGGGCGGCTAGCATTTAAGATGAAATTTATGGGTCAGATCCTTGAGAATTTTTCGTCAATCTGACATTAATGAACCGAATTTGGGGGGAATGGTCATATTTGAATTCAAAATGCCCTATAAATTACAAGTGGATATCCAGAAAAAAACACTTGCCATTTTAAGAAATGA
This sequence comes from Pinus taeda, assembly GCA_000404065.3. Classification (NCBI taxonomy): domain Eukaryota; kingdom Viridiplantae; phylum Streptophyta; class Pinopsida; order Pinales; family Pinaceae; genus Pinus; species Pinus taeda. The sequence goes on along the minus strand of APFE031165452.1, from coordinate 38,312 downwards.
GTTGTTGAGCTCTCAAGTGCACATGAATTGAGAGCACTATGAACTTCTGATATCTAGTTCAGTATTTGAGACATTGCCGAAGGAGACATAGGAGTTCTTGCAGAACATCATGTTGACACCCATAGAAGCTATAGATACTGAAGTAGAGGAGTTGGTGTCAGAAATTGAGATGGAGGCAGAAGTCGCTGCTCCCGAGGTGGTCGAAGTATTAGCCGAAGTCCCCAAATCCCCAAGGATGCTGAGACCAAAGCCGACCCTAAACAAGGAGAGCACAAAGGGTAAAAAGGGCGAGCAACCTACAATACCGATGTGTGCATCACCAAGAAGAAACCCACCGAAGCCTACCGCACAAGAGAAGGGCAAACCCATCAATTTGGAGCCAGAGGAGGAAGAAATAGAAGACATCTCGATGGATGATGAGGATGTGGGAGTAGATGTGGAGGAAGTTGAAGCAGAGGGTGTTGACCCTATCACCCAGTTACTTGAGTATGTCCCTTCTCGTAAGGGCAAGACCAAGGTGCTGAAAGACATTGATGAGAGCAAGGTCCCCTTGCAAATCGCTCTACTACCATATGAGATTGTCCTCGAAGGACTGTGCTTGGGGTGGGTTCCTCTACTAAAACTTGAAGACTCGGACTTGGCTGATCATGAGAAGTTCCCCCACCTTGCGACTGAGTAGCTCATGCATCGCATTAACGACACAACCACTAGAATGACCACATTCGAGCCACAGAGGTGGGTCAGAGGAGTAGACAAGGTAGGGTTTCTCAACCCGCTTTCAATATTGCACTATAATCGCACCCCAGTTACAATATTGGTCATCAAGCAGCTACTATTCTTGGTGCATGATGGGTTTCTGTGGCTGGAGGAGCCAATCCCCATCACTGACAGGTTGATCCACATGATCATGCAATTTCCTTGCACTGGAGAAATTCCGGCCATGATATTTGGTGGAAAAGGTGGTGATAAGGCCCTCATGGAGGCCATGAAAGAGAAGTTTAAGCTGGAAAATAAGCCACACAGATATACCATATCCATCATCTGTGACCCTACTATAAAGGTGGTTACATAGATTTTAGCAGGGAATGTGATGAGGAAGTGCCACACCAACAAGGTGCTAGTGCCCGTTGTCGCACTAGTAGCTCAATGTGCTGAAGGAGTCTAGTTAAACTGGTTAGACTATCTTCGCAGAGAGTTCTTGGAAAACTGCCGCAAAGCACAGGAGCTCCTCAAGGCATTCCACAATGGTGGCTCTTGCTGTTGATTGTGCTAGTAGCATGGGAGCTGCCAAAGGACAACCAATTCCCTTCAGCCACACCAGACCTACCAAAACCAGCAAAGTACGCTTCACTGTGGGTGACCAAGGATGCACAATGCATCAAGGATAGAAAGATCTTTTGGATCTTTATGGAGATGAACATCCGCATGGCTATCAATTGCAAACTGTGATTGTCGCCTATGGTGTACGCCAACTTGCAGGGTTATGCAGAGTTAAAAGTAGATTTTCACCATGTGGCCATCAGGGTGCAGAAGGACCTTACATAGAAATGGTATGACTTGCCTTACCTGGCAACAAATGATGCCATTGATGCAGTACTTGACTGATGCCCGGTAGAATGGCGCTCTACAACAGACTTGGCGGTGGGTGGGAGAAAGGCCACTGCGTAGAGAAAGAAGGAGGAGGCCAAGCTAAATATGATGCATTTGGCCGAGAAAAGCAAGAAGGAGGCCACTAACAAGGCCTAGGCAAGCGCGATGCTACTCAGCAGATAGAGAAGCAAATGGGTGGAACAAAGCGAGTCTCTAACAAAGGCACGAGGTCACCTTCACCTGAGACAGAGGAGGAGATGGATGAGCAGATAGAACAACACGGTGCAAACCCACAGTCCTCATCGACTCGAATCAAGCATCCAAGGGACTAAGAGAAAGGAGGGTCCAAGAAGAAATCTAAGGCTACTAAGACATCACTAGACCTAATCATGCTTACAAAGGGTGATTTACATGACATGGGTGACACGGTGAGGGATGTCACTGTGGAGGCCCTACAATAGTTTGAGTAGTAACAATGACTAGTCTTGGGGGCTATCCAGACACGTTTGCAGGACCTACAGACCCACGTGTCATAGGCTGGCACAGTGTCTACTAGCCTTGCTATAGACACTTCAAAAGCTGCCGAGATGCTGTGCACAAAGGCCTCCAATGCAATAATGCTGCCTGATGGAGAACTAACCATAGAGAACGAAGCTGACAGGCCCACTGTCAGCACCCTAAAGGGAGTAGGGCTGAATCTGGAAGTGCTCCATGGAGAGGCACTCCACCTCTTATAGGATGCAGTGATTACAGAGCTGAGGGCCCATGAGCACCGTGCCCTCCAGGTGATTAGTGAGTAGTGGATCAATAATGAGCAGATGGCACTACAGAGAGATTCTACCATTTCCATTGTGACTGAGGTGACCAACAAGAACAAGCACATTATGCAGGTCATTGAGGAGGCATGTTGAATGGTCCTAGAGTTGGCCATTCCTAAGGAGGAACCAGTCGAGGTGAACGTCCGGGGTGCATGATGCTCGTACTGAGATGGAAAGGGTTCAGTTGGAGTTGAACATGCAGATCACAGAGTCACAGTTGAACGCCCAACCTTGAACTCTGCCAGAAGTAAAGGTGCAGTGGGTGACCGCTGTCATAGAAGTAGTAGTGGTCATTGATAGTGCAATAGCAGAATACACTCAACTTTTTGAGTAGCCGTTCGAGGTCTTGACAAGCTTGCAGGAGGACCCCAATGTATTGTGACTAGAAACAAAAGCGCGTGAGCTACAACAGTGCTATGATGAATTCAAAGTCACAACGTGAACCATCATGCTCACACATAGATTGGCAAAGCTTCAGGAGGCCAAGTAGTTGAAGGAACAGGTCGATGCAGCACTACACAAGGAAGTAGTGCTGAAGGCGTGACTGAAGCCCTGGCTGGATGAGGCTTACATGGTGACAACCTCTATTGAAGGAAAGCTTGTGACTCTACAAGAAACTCAGAAAAACCTTTAGGTTGACAGTTCAAGAGTAGTGGCCGAGCAGATGGTTGAAGACGCGAAGTAGGTGGTCGCATAGTGCACTACTGAGGTTACGGTCATACGATTCGAGCTGGAAGGTCTTCGCACTAAGAACTCTGGACTCATCGAGTGACTCAAGGGTGAGTCATGATGTTTGTGTTCGGGTCCTGTTGGGAATGAGATCCCCTAAGGATAGTTTTGGGGTTAAAAGACCATGATTTAGGTCGAATTTTGTAATAAAGTTGTAATGTCTCCGCATTTTGTGGTCACAGAGTGTGAAGGTGTAGTGAGTCATAAAGGGTTTTCTGCCCTTAATTTTGTAAAGTAAAGTTGGCTGTAAAGATCTACCCATGGTCCACAGATCATGGGATTGTATAAACAGAGCTAAGTAAGTAAGATTTAAGTATTCTTAATGAGTTAGGAGTTGTAGATGAAGTCTTGAGCAATAAAGAGAGAAGTCTAAGTTTTGGGTCTTAGTATAGGTAGAGGCTCTGCAGCTGAGTGTGCAGAGGCCTAGGGTAGAAGTCTACAATTGAGTGCATAGACCCCTACAACTGTGTGCGCAGGGTGGATAGAGTCTGTAATCCTTTGAAAATGTCAATAAAAAGAAGCATTCTAGAAATTATGTGTCTTATTTCTTGTTAACATATCTTGCCATATTGTGTATGAATTTCATTTATATTATTTATGTGAGGTGTGAATGTATGTAATTACATTGGATAATTGAACACAATTAAGGATATCTATTTACATGGTGCTAACTATGGTTGTTTAATAAGATAAGTAAGACACTTAAGGATAACTTGGAAACCTATTCTATACACTGCTTTAGTAGTGTGAAAGTACCTGAACCGCAGGTTAGGGCTACACGAAGGCCAATCACGCCCCTTCGCAGAGGTACTAAGTGGAAAAATAAAGGGCTAAGCAAACAGAGCCATAGAAATCTATGACCTACACGAAGGTAGCAATAGAAGGAATAAACTGACATCACAACTATCTCAGGGTGCGGAAACTTGGTTCCAACATCCCCCATTACAACTTCGGGTGAGACTTCGGTCCGTGCTCCATTGGTTGATGCTGAAAGGGCCAATAGTGTAGGGATTTGTTTGCCTAAACACTGAACCTGGGCCAAGCCCCACCAAGCCAATAGTTGGGTCCAGCTAGTCCACAAGAAAGTAGAAGAAGGAAGAGGCCTAGTTGAAGATGTAGAAGTTGGATGAAAGGAGGAAAAAGGAGGTTGAGGAAAAATCCAGAGTAGAGAGCGCTACAAAGAAGCAGGCTGAAGACAAGGAAGGGGAGGAAGAGTGTGACTCTAACAAAATTCAAAGGTCTCCTTTGTTGTAGACAGAGGATGAAGAGCAGCAATTGGAACAGGGTGGTGGAGACCAGGAGAGTACTCCATTTTGGATAAAGCGCACTTGTGAGAAGGAGAAAGAAGGGCCGCAGAAGAAGTCCAAGGCCGCTAAATCCTCACTCGACCCGATCACCTTGACAGAAGGTGACTTGGATGACATCAAAGATAAAGTAAGGGATGTGACTACGGAATTGCTGTAGTAGTTGAGTAGTAGTAGAAGCAGGCCTTAGTTTCCATTCAGACGGGTCTGCGCAAGCTGCATATCCAAACTACTCAACTGCAGACCATTGTAGGGTAGGGCATCACGGTGTCAACTAGTTTGGTACCAGGAACTTCTGAAGCAATGGAGATGGTTCGCTCCTTGGATCCTAGAGTCTTCGCGCTGCCAGATGGAGATTTACCAGTAGAAGCAGAAGCTAAGAGGGTTACTGTCAATGCTGTCAAGAAGTTTGGGTTGAACTTGGCCATGCTTCTAGGTGAAGCCCTTCATACCTTGCAAGTAGGTGTGATCACATAACTTCAAGCTCAAGAACAGCATGCGCTGAGTGTGATCAGCGAACAAAAGGTGAACAATCCACAAATTTTCATTGAGAAGACTTCAGAAATTGACACATGGAATAAGGTGCAACAAAAGAATGAGCATACTGTGGTAGTAGTTGCTGAAGCATGCAGAACTATTCTGGAGTTGCATATCGCAAAAGAAGCACCACTGGAGGCCAAAATCGAAAGCTCGTTGAAGGTGTGCATGGTGCAAAGATAGAATTGGCCAAGGTTTAGTTTGGGTTGAGCCTTAAGATCATAGAGCTTGAGTTGAAGGCCCATTCTTCAACTCCACTAGAGGTCAGAGAGCAGTGCGAGGTAGCTGTCAAGGATGAAGTTGTTGTAGTAGATGTCGAGGTAACAGATTGCACGTTCTCTTCGAGTAGTCATTGGTGGTACTTACCAGTTTGCAGGAAGATCCAAACTTGCAGAGGCTAGAAATAGAGGTGAGGGTATTACAACAACAATACGATGAGGTTAGAGTGATGACGCACACTGTCTCCATCACACAGAGGTTGGCCAAGCTGTAGGAAACAAAGGGACTAAAGGAACAGGTGGATGCAGCACATCGAAAAGAGGTAGTACTGAAGGCCAGATTGGGTCCTTGGCTGGATGAGGTCTATGTGCTCATAGCCACTATTGAGGGAAAATGTCTAGCCTATAGAAATAATAGCAGCAAATCAATGCCGATAGTGCAGGACCAAAAACGGAGTAGCTGGTGGAGAATATTAAGCAAGTGGTGACGTAGTGTGCTGCTGAATTTGCACTAGTACAAGTGGAGTTGGGAGCAATTCGCGACAAGATCTCAAAGCTAGTAGAGTGACTTGGGGGCGAGCCACAATATTTGTGTTGGGGGCCTATTGGGAACAGGTCCCCTAGGGTCAGTTTTGGGACAGAAAACCCAAGTTTTTGTATAAAAAAGTGTAAAGTCTCTGCATTTTGTGGTCGCAGAGCGTGATGATGCAAAGTACCATAAAGGGTTTCCGCCCTTCGTTTATCTAAGTCATTTCAGATTTAGGAGATCTACCCATGGTCCGCAGACCATGAGATTGTATAAAAAGGGAAGTCTTAGAAGAGTCTAAGGCAATTCAGTCTTGATATGATTTTGAGTCATTGATGAATGTAATGGGTCTGTGAGAGCTAAGAGCAAAGAGTCTTAGCATGGGAAAGAGGTTCTGCAGCTGTGCGCATAGAGCCCTAGGGTAGAAGTCCGCAACTGAGTGTGTGGACCCCTGCAGCTATGTGCGCAGGGTAGTTAGAGTCTGTAAAGAAGATTTGAAGCATCAATAAAGAGAATTATTTTGGAATTATCTATGTATGATCTATTTTACTTCTGTTATAAATGCATATGATTATGTTATGATGAATACTGGGTTTATGTTTTAATGCTGTATTGATGCGCAAATCCATATTTTTTTCTTTGTTAAATGAATGCAAGTAAGAATATCAGTTTACACGAAGATCATCTTAATGCATGTTGAAGTTATTAGATACTTAAGCTAGTTCGGGTAAATATAGAGGTAAGAGTAATTACAGAGGCACGTAAGTGTTTGAATCACCTATCTAGGGTATGTGAAGGATAGTCGTGGCCCTTCGCGGAGGTCTAGAGGATGACTAAGAGGAGTATATCGATAAGCCCTAAAAAGCTTATCGACCTACGTGAAGGAAGGTTTAGGGTATAAAATGACATTGCTATGATCACTGGGTGTGGAAACTTGGTTCCTACATCCCCCCATACTACTTCGGGTAACACTTCAGTCTGTTCTCCACGGATTGTTGCCAAAAGGGCTAGTAGTGTAGGGATTTTCTTGGCTAATTAACATTGAACCTGGTTCAGGGCCCATCAAGCCAACAATGACCTCTACATAATTTTGACATCATCATGAGACATTCTTTTGTTCTCTTTCTTATTTTGGGCTCTCATAGGTACGAGGCAGGTCCGCAAAGGAATGGGTTCACTCTAAGGTAAAATTGTAGGGTCTAAAAGTTTGCATCTTTATTTTAGGGTTTTATGTCTTAGTCACATTAATATCATAGAGAAATATTGACTACAATCACTCGATGGTCAGCTCATGCATGCGACTGAAGCCTTTCAGTCACTCGCACAACATGTCCTCCATGCTACCGAAGCCTTTCAGTCGCTCACACAACAATTCCTCAATATGATTGAAAACTAGGGTTTAGTTTTTCAATTATCTGAAGTTTTTGCTCGTTGACTGTAGTGTTCAACAATTGACCACAAATAGTGACAATTCATTATAGGCTTCCAAATCAGGGTTTTGAGTATGAGCATGGTTAGGTTCATCTCATGGACATTGTTTATTTGATTTTTTCTCGATAGTTATATGGATGAAGATATGGATCATCGTACTCTCTTTTACTGAATCATTAAATGAAAATCTAATAAGAATAATAATTTGAAAGGGTTTCCCATAGTGGGTTTTTCCTTGGTCTCCGACCAATCCAAGTGTCTCTATGTGTGAATTATTTTCTTCTATTGTTCCTTTATGTTTTGAAACATTGATGATGATATTTTTATTTCTACATAGTTGCATATGTTGTTGAATAATGATGTAAATATGAATAATATTATGATGTTATGGGGTGAATTTAATGTGGAAATTAATAAATGAAATTATCAAAGCAAAGAACAATATATCCCTAAGAAAAATTAACATGGTATTAGACATGGGCTAAAGAAAATTCATGGAGATCACCCCTATGATGAAACTATTTATGGAAGCAAGAAAGGATGGAGGAGACCTAAAAGAATTCTAGGGTTTAAAGGAAACCCAAGGAAATTTGTTTATTGAGGTTTGATGGATACTATGAGGTTAGGATTTGAAAGTAGTCCTGGTTTATGGCAAAATTTTGAGATATGAAATTTAGAAACCCTGGCATGACTAATGTGAAGATGTTTAAACACTTGTGTTAGATTTGATGAAGCCCTAGATGTGATAGTCTCTAGTAGGTCTAGTTGCTAATAAGGTTGGTCAAAATATTGAAGGGAACATTGGCATAAGGACAATGGATTGATGGATCTTGAAGGTTGGTTCAAGGGGATATGATCACCTCTCATTGAAGATAAGTACTTTTTGATTTATGATGCTTCTTTATGTATTTAATTTTGTTTATAATTATGGGTTTGATTATTGTTTTGATACTTACTACAAGAATATTTGAGTATTTGGATTCTTATAACCTCCTGATGAGTTGTGACAAGTGGATCCTTCTTAAGGATCATGGCTAGTGTAGGAAAATAATAACTAGAATTGGAAAAGTTAAAGAGGCATTTGATGAAAAGGTGACAAAGAGATACAAGCTGCCTATGTAAAATAAGAAGGTGCACAGGTATTTGAATACCACAACGTGTGCATGGTTTATTGTTTCAATGTTATGTTTCAACTGTAATATTGGATGGAAAGATAAGCCCTAAGGTATGATGAGAATGTCTCCTTCAGAAATGGCTCATGTATGCATGATACCTATGATGAAATGATGCACTTGGTAGTAAACAAGGATCTTACCCTTTAGACATGATGAACTTCTTGATTCTATGAAGGTACTTAATATTGATTTTTGATATATTGATATACTTGATGTTTTCTATCATTTTGGATATCTTGATCCCATAAATAAGGCTAGCTCCTTGATTCTAATAGATGGTAACTTAATGTTATTGATCATTTTTGTGATAAGCATGGGAACCATGATGATAGAAGTGTAACAATGAGATTCTTAATATTTCTTGTTGGCAGTGGTTAGGCTCTGATGATATTAGTAATTCTGACATATGGAAAAACTAGATGCCCTGACTTGCTGGATTGAGTTATGTGATAAAGAAGTGATGTTGTGTAACATGCCTCCTCTCACATTTACCCAATTTCATTAGATTACCTAGGGTAAACATGAGATGAGGGGCTAATATGATATGACTCAACCTCCTAGATGGCCTTAAGGAAATGGAGTTGACACAAACAGACCTTACTGACTTCCCTTAGGTGCCATAGGAGCTCTAGGAGCACCCAACCCCTCCAAGTGTCCAATCCCTGAGACAATTCACCTTTTTCCTGACCTAGAGCCCTAGATGCTCACTTTCCAAGACCTCCATGTGACTATGGGTTCCTTGTGACTCCCATAGGCATGCATTAGTGCAATTGTGGCCTTTCTCTACTAGTGTTGTGCCAACGACTATGAGAATTAAGGCTATTTTCTAGGGCTAGGGCTTAGCCTCTGTCTAGAAACCTATAAAACCTCCAAAACCCATAAAATACATGAATACATTGCTTGTACACCAAAAACAGGAACCACGACTTGACCTGGCCATCCCCAACCAAGAATGGTATTCTGTCAAAAACTTGGTATGTATGCAACATACAGGGCATGAATGCAAGTCTAAACATAAGGGATTGAAAAATTATTCTAGGTTTAACAAGAAGGGTCACTACCTTCTCTCATTACTTGTCTTAACACCAATTTGGTCTTGCATTCATTATTTATTCAGTTATGAATGAAAACATGAAAATATCCATGACTAAGATATGTCATAAAACCATGCTTAAAACCATCATATAACCAGATAAATAACCATAAGAGAACAACCATTAAATCCACATAATAACCAACACATTTCCTTACCAAAATAAAGAGAAACTTAACTTTTATTAACCATAGGAAAATACCAACTGGGTTCGGGAATTCCACATTCCACCTGACCATAGACTGGCTGAGCCAAATCTCTGTTTAGCCAATCACCCCTATGTCATATTCCAAGCATGAATGTGTGATATCATGGGATAAACCAATGCAAAGACAACCAAGGGAATCCATAGGTTAAACCACTTCCGCCCTATCCATACCATGATCACACTTAAACCGGTGTCGAGATCACAAAACTAAACTGAGCTTGGATGCCTCAGAATTTCTTCACCATCCTTAAGGAATTTTCTTGTCTCCACCCTCAAGATTGACCCTGTATCCCACCATTACCGATCAAGGGATTCCTAGGCCTTTGGGAATTTTCCTGAGAGCACCTCACTCCTAATTTGAAAACCATCCGATAACCCAAATCTCAGATCGAGAATAATCCCATCACACCATGGATATCTGAAAATGGAAAGGATAGGCTAAAATCCACTGTCAAATCTTGACAAAATCCATCCCAATGACAACAAAATAACCACATAATAACATGCACATACCATGCATGTTAAAACCAATTAGGAAATCACACATGTAATGTGTTACATGCAAGTATTCCTACTGAAGCTACTTGATCCTTGCCTTCCTTTACTTTCCTTGTCCTTCTTTGATTTTCCTTTCCTTTCCTTTCCTTCTCCTTCCTTTTCTTCCTTTCTTTCCTTCTCCTCTTGGTGCTCTTCTTTTCTCTGAGAATAATTCCAAAATTGAACTGAAAAAAGGCTACTAACTTATGCTATGAGGTACTTTTAATGATGAAGCCTCTAATTTCTTCAATTTTCTAGTATTTTCCTTCATTTTCCTCCTCACATGCAACCTATGACATTTCACCTTCCTTTTCTCCTAATCCCCTTTATTTTCATAAATAATGTGCCAAAAATACATTTTTTCCTTTCCAAGGCCTTAGCCTTAGCCTTTTCCAATTTCCCCTTAGTTATAGAACACAACAGGTGATGCCCACTAGGATATTTTTACCAACATTCAAGTTGGAATAAGTGTCCCTTGCTCGTGGTCTTATTTTAACTTTATTAACCTTTATTACATAAACTTTTAACCTGAACCTGTTACAGACCCCTCCCCCTTAGGGGAACACCATCCTTAGTGTTAAATCACACCTAGACCCAACAAAACCGCTGAAGAGAAAAAACATGCTACCTATGGAGCTTTACAATCCAACTCATTGTTGTATTTACAATAACATTATACTCAAAAGCAAAACCATCACGTAAAACATGACAACATGACAACCATTCCACTTATTGGAGCTTTATAGCTTAGCTCATTGTGGTATTTACAATAGAAACCATACATAAATATGTACAAATACTAAGGCTCATTTTCCTTCACTGAAAAATTGTCAGGCCAGGCAGTAACTCCACAAAGCAAACAACTGATTCGTCTATTATTCCATAGGTAGGTCATTGTTATATACAATAATGAGTGATTGTTCAGTTCATCTCCCGATGACTGTTCACATTCCTAATTTATTTATTTACATAAAATTCCCCCAATCATGAAGATTAGGTGTCAACATTCCCCCCCTTAATCTGAAGGGATGTTGGTGTGTCCAAGCATCATTTTGAATCATTCAAGCTTTTCCCTTCCAAGTGCTTTGGTGAAGATGTCTACAATTTTCTCATTTGTGGAACAATGACGGAGATGGATTTTTTTGGCCTCAACATGATGTCGAATCAGATGATATTTAGTATTGATATGCTTCGTTGGATCATGGAACTTTGGGTTCTTGGCCAACTTTATTGCAGAGGTGCTGTCAATCATGAGTGGCGTTGATTGTACTTGTTTTACCTACAAATCTTCAAGAATTTTCCTGAGCCACACAATTTCTTTCGTTGCTTTAGCTGCTGCCACGTATTCTGCTTCTGTTGTGGAATCTGCTGGAACTGATTATTTGCGTGATCTCCAGGAGACAACTCCTGATCCAAGACTCATAGCATATCCTGAAGTAGATACCCCAGTTTCTTTGTCTCCATCGAAGTCTAAATCAGAGTATCCGATCAAACTGAAGTCATCCACCTGTGTGTACTTGATTCCATAGTCTTGAGTTCCCTTCAAGTACTTCAGAACTCTTTTTGCAGCAAACCAATGTCCTTCACAAGGCTTTTTCATAAACCTGGAGAGGATTCCAACAGCAAATGAAATTTCTGGTCTGGTAGTAGTAAGGTAGTTGAGATTTCCTACAAGCTGTCTATACTTTGTTGCATCCTCAAATTCCTTTCCTTCAATAGATGTGAGCTTTAAGTTTTTTTCCATTGGAGTAGTAAGAGAATTGCACTCTGTCATGCCAAATCTGGTTAACAAATCTCCAATGTATTTTTTTTGAGAAAGAAATATAGACATTGGATGTTGGGTTACTTTAATGCCAAGATAGTAATGAACATAGCCCAAATCAATCATTTCAAAACTTGTCTCCAATTCCTTCTTTATGGATGCAATATAGCTTTCATTGTTCCCTGTCATTAAAAGATCATCTACATATACCACAAGATATACAACTGTTTTGCCAACTTTCTTGACAAATAAAGTTGCATCATCAAGATCAAGATGATTGAAGTTGAGTTTCAGAATATGCTCAGTTAGTTTTTCATACCAGGCTTGTGGTGCTTGTTTGAGGCCATATAAGTACTTCACAAGTTTGCATACTTTATGTTCATGTCCTTTCACAGCAAATCCTTCAGGCTGGGACATAAAAACATTCTCTTTTAGATCTGCATTCAAGAAGGCAGTTTTTACATCCATTTGATGGACTTTCCAACCGTTTTGAGCTGCTAGTGCAAAGAGTGTCCGGATGGTGGCCGATTTTGTTGTGGGGGAAAAAGTTTCCTCATAATTGACCCCTTCCTTCTGTGCAAAATCTTTTGCCACAAGCCTAGCTTTGTGCTTATCAAGTGAGCCATCAGCTTTGTACTTGTTCTTCTAGACCCACTTGCAGCCAATTGGTTTGGTTCCAAATGGAGGATCAACCAGCTTCCAAGTACCATTCTTTATGAGGGCATCATACTCCTTTTGCATCGCTTATTTCCATTCATCATGAGAAGCAGCTTCTTGAAAGGAAGTTGGTTCAAAATCTGTAGACAAGTTCAATTCATAATCATAAGAAACATCCATATCAACAGGTGAATTAGAGTCATATACATCACCTCCATTTTGTCGGTTTGAATTTCTGGTTCCTGGTTTTCCAATTTCATCAGGATGAACACTTTCAAGTGTCTTCGTCAGCCACTTTGGGGGACCTTTTTGAGATGGTCCAAGTTACTCTGTTGATGAGATGGGACTGAATCAAGATTGAGTCTCCCAATTCTATCAATTACATCACTTAAAGCATCATCTGTTGTTGGAGTTTCAGTCGGGGGAGAGTGTTCTTCAGAAGAAGATTCCACAGTTTGATCTAGAATAGGAATCCCCCCTTCAAGATATGGAATCTGATTATCAAATTCTTGAAATGATTTCATTTTTGCGAATCTATCAAAGCGATCAAGTTGCCGCTCAACAACATTGTCAAATTTGGATGGTTCAAGAAAAATTACATCTCTATACAACAAACTTTTTATTTACTTCATCATAGAGGCGGTATGCTTTGGAGGTGTTTGAAATATCTTCCTCTTCCTCTTGTAGAATCTTGAGCAGGATGCTTTTCTTTATGAGAAAGGCACACAGTCTCTTCAAAAGATTCAAGAGCTATCTTCTTTCGAAAAGCTTTCTCTCTTTCAGCAAACTTTTTCACAAGAGAGTCAAAGGTTATATCTTTGAAATTTCCATTTGCTTGCAAAGACTCAAGATAATTGGAGTAAGTAGGATAAAGTTCCCTAAGAAAAGTAATAAGAGGGATATCCAGCTCAACCTTAGTGGATTTGATATCATGCATTATAGACTTCACTTCAGATGCAAGAGCAAGAGGATCATTTTTTTGCAGTTCAAGAGTGAAGAGTTTAATCATGAGTTGAACAACTTCAAGTGCAGAATGTGAGTCATAGAGTTCTTTCATCTTTTGTAAGGATTCAAAGGCAGTTGAATATGATGAAATATGGCGACTCACCTCTTCATTTACAGATGCTGTGATTAATGCATAGGCTTTGTTGTTCTTGTTTTCCCAAATGACAAGCTCTTTGTCTGAGGTAGGCTGTATTGGGTCATTGTCTCCTTCTCCGACACACACTCCTTTCCACAACTCATTGAAGATGAGGGTGTGTTTTATCATCCAGGACCATTCAGGATAGTTCTCCTTGCCAGCGAGAACTATTCCTACCATGGATATGATTGAATGCATTCTGTAAAAAAAACTTTTGCTGATAGAAAAGAATACTTCTGCCAATATACAGTAAAAATGTACTCAAAAATTTCTGTGGGAAATGATTTTGGTTGTTTAATTCATATTATAGTCAATAATCAATCATTCACTGTGAGCTCTACAAAGTTGGAGCAGCAACGACATCAATTGCAAGCTCTACAAAGTTGGAGCAACAATGACATCACAATTTCAAAGCTCACTGAAAAGGCTAAAAAATCACCATAAATCCCTTTGATTCTCTAGACCTTGAAGCTAGTAATAAAAAATATGGCAGTGTTACTAAAGTGTTGGACAATGTTTTAAAAAATATGGGACAACGTTAACAAAACATGGGACAATAAATATGCTGGGCATTTCACTGAATACCATGTTCACATTTCAAATTTCTCCCTTCCAGATGTGATCACTTCTGTTATGTCTTTACCTTCGAGCTGACTTAACAGGAAATCTAGTTTATCGTCATCGGCATCGGGTCCAACTGCCAAACACTTAAAACCCTAATATCAGCAGTATGAATGGGAAAAATCCCAAAATACTACGATCAACACCTTACATGCCAAAACCTCTAAAGTCCAACAGATCACCAGACTAAACATGGGAAACTTCAGAAGCATAACATCAATGCCATAAATTAGGAAAACCTTCTAACAATAAAGTCACTAGTCTAAACGTAGAAACCCTTAGAATCCTGTGATCCTTAATCTAAAGGCGGAAGGGTTTAAAAAGATAAAACTGGCACTCCGGACGGAGGATATTGTTCAGACGTTAGGATTCACAGTCTAGACGTAAAAACCATAGAAACCCTGAGATTGAAGTATGGATGCAGAAACCGTAAGGTCTGTACTACATTTACAAACACCTAATCTCTTCAGTCTAAATGTCGTAAGCCTAACCACATTACAATCACAGAAGCCCCATATATCCTTATGGGGAATTAAAACAGAACATGTAACAATTAGACGACTAGAAAAAAGAGAGAAATTGGCACCTGAGCTAAGAATATATTTGATCTCAACATTGTCAGTTATGACAACGCTATTCAAAAAAATTTAACATACAATGCTTCTGTTTGGACAGAATGGACATATGCGTTATAAGGTAGCGCTGGAAAGGAATATGGCATAGTTAGGTTATTTCAGGACTGAGGGGAATAAGGCAGAGGTAGAGCAGCGCTGGAAGGTAACTCAGGACTATATCATGTCAGGACAGGACATAGGAGTTACAAGAGCATAATAGCTAAAACAAGGAGCTAGCTCTGATACCATGTCAGGCCAGGTAGTAACTCCAATAGGCAGTAAAACTGATTCGTATTATTTCATTAGGTATGATATTATTATATACAAAAGGGTGTGACTGCTCAGTTCATCTTCTGATGACTGTTCGCATTCCTAATTGAACTATTTACATAAATCCACCCAATCGTGAGGATTAGGTGTCAACAATAGTAAACCATAAGCTTCCGGGATGACCACAACAACTTTCTAAATTAATTGATGAACTCTAGAATCATAAGATAGTTGAATCAAAACATGGTTCATTTCACCAATCACTTGAACTTGGTACCTATCATGTTGTGTAATCCTAGAATTTGTATTTTCAAGTTTAGCATTAATCTTCTTAGATACTAATAGAGCCATTACATTTGTAGATACACCAAAATCAACAAGATAGTTGTGGACATTATAATTAAAAATTTAAATGTTAATAAAAATGGAGGAAAAGAGGATTTGGAATTTACATTTACAGCATTAAGAACATACTTAATATTAGGTGTGGTTTTATACTTACTAGATGAAGTCTTGGAAACGACAACTACTTTATCCAATGGAGGAATTGATGCAAAAGTTCTGATGATCAATTCCCTTTGGCCTGCCAACTTAGCTAGTCCATACATAAATATATTGGCCAAAATCCTCTTCATGTATTCATTAATATGATATTCAAAGTCACATGCCACATTCTCCTCTTTGGCAGGTTGACTTGTAGAAGTTGGTGGGGAATCCTTGTTTGGCAGTTCAGGTGTGTTAGAATTATTTTTAACATTCCATGAAGTGTTCTTGGAAGGTTGCACAGTTGTGGGATTGGATTGTGAATTATGGTTGGATCATTCATAGGTAGAATCCTCCTCATAAATGTATTCCTATGATTTTCAAATTCCGACTTAGATACAAGTCCCTTGCTCCTCAGATTATATTGTTTATATTGTTGTGTAGGAGGAGGTTCATCAACTGCAACTTCATCGTGAGCTTCGGATTTAGTATTTGTAACTAGATCCAAGATTAAGTATTTGTAACTAGATCAAAAGAAAAATTGGATTCTCTAATATTTGCATTATCTTTTAATTGGGATGTCGTACCTTATTTCTTTGGTGGATCAACTTGTTATTGTGTGGATTGATCATGATCCAGTTTCGGGTGTGACGAAGGACCCTTCCAAGACCTTTTACTTTCATGATGTGTTAAAAGAAAATTAATGAATACATTTGCATGTTGCAAAGAAGAGTAACAAGAAAATCATCAGCAACATAGAATATAAGTCGTTGATAACGAAGTTCATCCAGGAGGGACTACGTCTCCAAGCCTCAGTGTCAAGATGGTGTAGCTGCTGTGTTGCCAATAGTGATAATGTACATAGATATGATGTCGTTATCATAGAAGGTAACTGTCCTCATGTAGGAGTGGCTCTAAGAGATGTTTTGCTACAAGAACTCTCAGTCAAAAAAAAAATCCTAACAGTATGACTCAAACTCATGCACGATGAGCATCCCGCCAACATGGCATAAAAGGGATCTCAATGAAAAACATGCATGATGACAAAATGAGTATCCCCTCATGATCCATATTTAAATAGGAATGCAAAAAATTACAGAGATAACCATAAACACAGAGATGCAATGGAAATAATACTTCATTTCATTAGTGTAAAATACTAAAATATGCTTACAAACAACAATGGAAATAAACCAGCTAGGGCAATGGTAGCTTATCTCTGAGAAGAGATGTGGCGGCTACATGCCTTTGAACTATCTTATAATGAGGCTCGAAGGCCTATTTATTGTTGAGAAACAATAGAAAACCCTAAACATTCAAAAAACTAACCCTAGAAGATGAAATGCCAAACTATGGGCCCCGTTTGGTTAAATGGGTACATCAATTTCCAAACTACTAAAAATAGTAAATTGTGCTACAATTAAGGAAACTGAAAAGTTGAAAGAAACAATGGTGGGTGTCCAAGTGGACTTGGAAGGTGGCCACCAATATCCACCTGGATCATTCCTCCCCCCTTAGGAAGCAATGGTCCCCATTTGCGTTGAGTTCCTGCATGAGATGAGGAAACTTCTACTGAACTTGGTCCCTGGTGAGCCACTTGCCCTAGTGAAGGAGTTGGCTTTCTTTGACAACTCCATACAATTAGATATTCTATTGGAAAGTGTACTTGATTTGTGTGTCCATGATCTGATTAGTTGAATCTTGTTCCATGCAATCTGGATTTAACTCTGTGGGTGTGAGTTGTTCTACAATGTCGAATGTGTCTAGTAATGATGGAAAGTATGGCCGAAGGCGGTCCACATTGAACACTGGGTGCAGGCCAAGGAATGGGGGAATGATGAGCTCAAATACATTGTCTCCCATAACCTTGGTAATGGTTTAAGGACCATATCAGAGTGGTATGAGTTTCTGATAGGGTCCGGTAAGGCATTCCTTTTGCAAATGCAACCAAACTTTGTCGCCCACCTGAAACTTGTGTGGCACCTGATGTTAATCATGTCACTTCTTGTACTTGGAATTTGATTTCTCCAGAATGTCATGGACTTTCTGGCGAATATGTTGGATGTGCTCAATGAAGTTGGTTGCCTTATCTATTTCAGACTAGACATGAACCGAATCTGCGTGAGTAGATGCAAATGGCATGGCCACATCAATGGGACATAGTGGTTGGAATCACAAGCCCACTTGAAAAGGGCTGTGGCTAGTCCAGTTGTGAAGAGCCCAGTTGTAGCTGTGGTGAACATAGGGGAGGCTCTCGTCCCATGTGCGTGGATGATTTGAGTTGTACATGCACATAATGTGTACAATCATCCTGTTGACAACCTCTTTCTGGCCATCAGTTTGAGGATGAAAGGTTGTGGACTTAGTGAGTTTGGTGTCCAGCATTGACTAGAGACTGGACCAAAATGTACTGAGGAACCTGTTGTCCCAATCTAAGATGATGGACTATGGGATCCAAAAGAGTATCCACACTCGTTCAAAGAAGAGTTTAGTAGTGGCTTATACTGTGATATTCTTCTTGTAGGCCTCCATAATGGCCATCTTCGAGAACTTATCGACAACCACAAAAACACAGTCGTTTCCATGATTAGTGGAAGGAAGGCCTGACATGCAATCCATGGAGATGGATTCCAAAGGTTGACTAGGGGTAGGCAGCAGGGTATAGAGGCCTTACTTCTTAATGGTCAATTTGGCAATGACGTAGGTAGTGCATGTTCTTATGTACTTCCTGACATCCTGTCAAAGATTTGGCCAATAGAAACACTTCTGCAGTACTGCCACCATTTTCTCGAGCCCGAAATTCCCAGTAGCCCAACTATAGTGTGCTTCCCAAATCATCTTGGCACACTCGCTTGAAGGGACACAAAGGTGACTTAGGTGGCATAACAGGGCATCTTGGTGGTGAAAATCTAGAACATGCTGACCCTCCAATAGTGTCTGGTATGTGCGGTCGAATTCTAGGTCACTTTTGTAGAGAAGTGGCCAATCAGAAGTTTCGTGCCCATAAGAGTTGAGCATGGTGGTTAACGCCATGATCGGTGGTTGACTGAGATAATTTGCAACATTATTGGTGTTTCCCTTCTTATACTTGATATTCAAATGGAACTATTGAAGGTATGTGGACCACTTCTGATGGCGATCACTCTGCAGTTTCCCTTGGGTCTATTTGAACTATAGGGGTCAGTGGTATGTGTGGATGATCGTTTACTTCCCCAAAATGTAATGCTTGCTTGTCGAAAAACCTACATAATGGAATACATCTCTTTTTCATAAGTGGGATACTTTCGGATTATGTATGAAAATGTCTCACTGAGATATGCCATTGGATGCTCGTGTTGAGTAAGGACTACCCCAATAGCATAGTCATAGGCATCTGTCTCGACCTCAAATGGTTGTTGCAAGTCTGGTAATGCGAGCATTGGTGTCGTGCAGAGGTGATATTTCAACTTTGTGAATGCCTTCTGTTGAGATTCAGACCAAAAGTATTTTTCTTTCGCTCCTCCCTTGGTGACTGGGGCAAGTGATATGGGAAAATCCCAACACGAACCTACGGTAGAAGTTGGAAAGACCTAGAAAGTTGCAGAGCTCTGTCAAAGTGGTTGGAGATGGCCAATCCCGAATGACTTGGATCTTTGTTGGATCCACATGCACCCCCTGTTCATCAATAATGTATCCCAGATACTAAACCTAGGTCATGCCAAAAGTGCATTTCTCCAAATTGGCACATAACTTGTGTTGTTGTAGTGTTTGGCGAACCTGCTAGATTTGGTGGAGGTGCTCTTCCCAACTTCGGTTGAAGATTAGGATGTCACCCAAGTATACCACTACAAACAAGTTGGTGAATGGCTACAAGATGTCATCCATTAGCCTCATGAAGATTGCAGGAGCATTCATTAATCCAAAAGGCATAACCAACCATTCGAAAAGGCCCTCCTTGGCTTTGAAGGTAGTCTTCCACACATCGAAGGGTTTGATTGGTACTTGGTGATATCCTGACTTCAAATCGATCTTGCTGAATTTTTTTTTCCCCTTTAGTTGGTCCAGGAGGTCATTGATATGTGGGATTGGGTACCTATTACGGACAATGATCTTGTTCAGTGCCCGATAGTCAATATAGAGTCTCCAAGTCCCATCCTTCTTTTGTACCAACATGATTAGGCTCCTGCAGGGTGATGAACTCAGACAGATGTGACCTTTCTGCAACAGCTCTTGAATTTTCCTCTTGATTTCATCGTTCTCTAGAATGGAGAGGCCGATAGATTGGTCCATTGGTAGCAACGCACCCGGGGTTAGATCGATGGAGTGCTTAACCTCATAGTGCAGAGGAACCCTTGCGGGGGAGGTGAAGATGTCCTCGTACTCCTCTATGACCTTGTCCATCTATAGTTTCATGTGGAGGGGCCCTGTCTGGAGGTCGTGGCCACCATCTTCTTCTTTCCTTGATGGCATATCATCAGGAAAACAAATTTCCCAATTTTGGAAATGAGGGTACTGCATTGTTTTGTAAGAACCAAAGAGATGGTAGTAGGTGGTGCGACCTCTAGTATCCTGTACAACTTATTTCCCAAAGTAACAATAACAACACATTGCCTTGATTCATACATAGCATGTCGCTTCCACAAGTATGGTTGTCTGAATAATACATCACAAACTTTAAGGGGAGCAATGTCACACAATACCTCATCTGTGAAGGGCTTGATGTTGTATGGAAGGCGACAGTGCTAGCTCACACAAAGATCTCGTCCTTGGTGAAGCCACTCGATGGTGTACACTTGTGGATGTGATGTGGTTGGTAAGCCTAGCCACTTCACAACCTCTGCCAAAATGAGGTTCTTTTGGCTCCCACTATTGACAATGAACTATAGTGGGGAGCCCTTTACCCACATCTGGGAGTGGAAGAGACGCTCCTCCTCCTCTGGATCTTCGGGTTCCTCCTTTTGTATCTTCGTGGTGGCAACAGTGGCGTTGGGCTCCGCATCGATCATCTGCTTCCCTTTGTCATTCCACTTGTCAGGTTCTGACTCAAAGTCAGAACATGCATTTGATTTTGAAACGTTTAGCTTGGCCACCGGTGACTGCTTGGCCCGACACTCACTTCTGTTGTGAGTGGAGCTCTTATGGAACTCACACCACTTTCCCATGTCCCTTTTCGACTTCACGGCATTGTTATTTTCTTGCAGCTTTGGCGGGTTGTCTTGGGCTGCCCGCCTTGGCTTTGTCCTTTGTTCTACAGTTTGGGGGCACCTTTCCCTTGCTTCAGATTCACATATCCAAAGTCTCACTTCTTCCGTTTAAACTTTTTCTCGACCTTGACGACATATTGGTATGACATGCCGAGTGAGGGGATGTTCATGAATTCTATTTCTTCTTGGATGTACTTGTGCAAGAAGCCATGGTATTTGAGTACCAAATGCTTCTCTGAATCCTTGATACCCAACTTTGTGCGAAGGGTATGGAAAAAATTTGTAAACTTCGGCACGTCTTGGTCCCTCCCCTACTGCAGCATGGTCCACTTTATGTATTGATCCTCTTAGCTTCTGACAGAGTAGTACTGCTCCTTGATGGCATGCTGGAATGAATCCCAAGTGGGTACGGCTGAAAATAGTGACCCTGTACATTCATCCTTATGCTCACAGCAAGTTTCCCACCAGTCCTTGATGTGGGGGGCTGCTGTTAGGGTCCAACCCTAAACCCCTTATTTATGTAATAGGGTCAAGTCATAGTTATAGTTGAGTAAAGAGTCAATAAAGTCCATATTAATAATTGTAAGTGGTTGACCCGCATTTAAAGAAGGGACCACAGTTAGTTTCAAATGGACCATGGTATTAGATACATGTATTAATAAGAACCATGGTATTGACCCATGGTATTGCATGTACGAATCCTATATAAAGGATAGAGACTCCCTTCGAGGAGCATCGTGTCTTATTTTGTAATTGAGCTCAGCTCTATTGGAGGTTGCCCCCTCGAAGAGGCAAGTGATCATTGCTTTCCTTTTCTGAATAATAAAATACTTGCTATTATTTCTTATTGTTTTGTGTTCTAGGTATATTTCTTCACATATTTGGTATTCTGGTATCTTATCGCAGGTCAAGAGCATAACAAGTGGTATTAGAGCACTTTCTAGGGCCAGTGGGATCTCCATTTTTAGCAAAAAAAATTTCTTTGTCTAGAGACATGTTTCGGCGTATTTAAACCATGAGATATGTCGTTGAGCACATAAACCTACAGATTTGGGGAGGCATGCACACAGGAAATACAAGAGGTGGTCATGCTTGTTGGACTCCCTTGTAACCCCTTCAAGTAGTAGTGCATTAGACAGAATTGCGGACGGACTGTCTTCCAAGTACCCTCTGGGTATATTGGCAGCCCCCTAAGCTTTCCTGAAACCTCACCATAGATAAACTATCAACTGTCTTGCTGTTATAGTACACCGAGAACAGCGCTCGGGGAGATTACTCACACGTATGATAGGGTAGTCGGGTTGTACAACTAAGGGTATGGTAGATCCTCCTTGGTTAGTGCCCTGAAATATTGGGCCGAGTATTACTGTCAAACCCTTATGTATATTGCAATCTGTAGCACTTGACACTCCTTGAGACCATAGTTCCCTTGTCTCTCTCTAGGTCACGCATCATATTTGCCTGATCAGATATAGCAGGTGGGGTTCTATCACAACAACAATAATTAGTTCCTCTAGTTAGATCTATCAGACCTGCCAAAAAGATCTGTCAATTCTGCCATCCAGATCTAGGAGTTGGGTTCTGTAGCAATCACAAAAATCAGATCCATCATTCAGATCTACTAGCAGGGGTTTGATCACTACCACATTCCTACCCATACTCTGCAGATTGAGGGTTCGCCGACAAATCTGACTATTTGTGTAGGCTCCTATATGTGGGTGTGATTCTCGCAAGACATTGGGTAGAATTTACTTTTCTGAGATTCGGTTACTGCAGTATTCCTAAGCGAGGAGTAAAAATCCTTTTGAAGACCCTCCTGGGACACTTATAGGAGACTTAGCCCATAAGAATCAGGTCGACGAGCTGAGCAAGGTGGTACCATTCACTTGTTAGCATCAAAAATTTTGGGTGGTCCCAAATTTCATTTATTTCGCAGTAACCATTAGTGCACCGAATCGATGCATGGTACAAACTCGAGCTCAAGCTATGGCCAATGAGAAGATCGACACCCTTGAAAAAAAGTTGGATGCATTATTGACGTCGAACCAGACCTTAGCTGACACAATCACAAAGGGCAAGTCGGTGGAACAACCAGAGGCATATGCTTTTAATGAAAATAGTGAGGGCAAGTCTAGCCATTCTCTTCACCGCTTTGGAAACCACCAACAATCTCAGTAGTGACCACCCAAGCTGGACATGTATAAATTTGATGGCTATCCTCTGGCCACATGACTAGCACAAATGGAGCTATATTTCACATTGAATCACATCAGAGATGATGCGACTCAACTAAGTGTGGGTAGCATGTACTTGGACAACGAAAGATGACAATGGTGGTAGTGGCATCAATGTTTCTATGGAAGGCCCATGACTTGGCAGGTATTCTCAAAATCCCTTACGAATCGATTCGACAATGAATCTAATTTTTTGGGTTGTCTTACTAAGCTCCTATAGATAGGAACAATGCAAGAATATATTATAGCCTTTGAAGCCTTAGCCATCCACACAGGAGGTCTATGAGATGAGTTCTACTTGGAATGTTTTGTCAACAGTCTCAAAGAAGCCATACAAACCCACGTCTGACTGCAACACCCAATCTCATGGTTGGATGCTTGCAAGATAGCTCTGAAGTAGAACGTTCATTAGCGGCTCAGTCGAATCATCCAAATTTCATAGCCAAAGGTCACCCCACCCAGGCTCGAAGCACTACCCAAACACTTAAGGTTCAAAAGGTGTCACTCGCAGAAATGGTAGAAAGAAGAAAGCAGGGATTGTGTTACTACTGTGATGAGAAATACTTCTCGAGGCATAAATGCAAGGAACCCAAATTCTTTCAAATTGATGCTACTGATCTCAGTTCATTGGAGGAAGCCCCACCATTTGAGGAACCAAAGGAAGAAGATGAGGATCACCAGTTGGAGAATGTGCTCCCAGCTACACCTAACGAACTAGTTATCTCGCTTCATGCTTTGGCAGGGATTTCTTCTCCCCAAACTCTCAAAATCAGAGGCTTTATTAAGAATTTCCCTATATTATTCTTGATTGATAGTGGTAGTACGCATAAATTTATCCATCAAAGAGTCGCTGAAGTAGTGCATTGTTTCGTCAGAGCAGTCTCTAATTTCCAGGTCCAAATTGCTGATGGGGGGACAATGAAATGTGAAGGCCACCGTGAAAAATGTAAAACTTCAAATGGGGGATTATTAGTTAAAGACCCACATGTTTTCCATACACATGGGAGGATGTGACATTGTCTTAGGTGCTGAATGGCTCCACACACTCGGCCCAATCACAATGGATTTTCAGGAGCTATATATGAGCTTTAAGCAGAACAACCACACACATACCCTCCGTGGACTCCAGGCGGGTGCTCCCTCTATCATCAGTTCGCATAGGATGGAAAAATTGTTAAAAAAGGACCACCATGGAGTTATAGCCCAATTTAATGCCATCCAAGCCTTCGAACCCACTTCTCTTCATATTCATCCTAAGATGCAACAGATCTTAAACAACCATCTGCCAGTCTTTGACAAGCCTCATGAGCTTCCACCCTCAAGAGGGGAACATGATCATAGCATTACTTTGGTCCCAGGGGACCAACCACCAAATGTGCGCCCATATAGATATCCATTTGCCCAAAAGAATGAAATTGAAAAAGTCATCAAGGAACTCCTGGAAGCAGGCGTCATTCATCCTAACATTGGTCCTTATTCATCATCTATGGTCATGGTGCTCAAGAAAGATGGGGAATGGCATATGTGTCTAGACTTCAAGGCTCTCAACAAGTTGTTGGAAATAATACTAAGAGGGGGGGTGAATCAGTATTATCAAGGCAATTATTCCTTTTTCAAAACAATTGATATACGCTACTTCAGTTTAAGTAACTTGCGTATATACGCTATTATGTAGAAAGAAACCCGCGTATTCAAAGTCAGCTTTTACTTTACTTAATCTTTTCTGATGATTATTGTTAATCTGTGATGTAGAATCAAATAACAGTAACCAGAGACAGTAAAACAGAGCAGAGAAACAGTCACACCCAAGAACACAAGATATAAGGTGGAAACCCAATGTGGGTGAAAACCACCTACTGCAATTTGTCTCTATCTTATTTTCAATTAGAAACTTCTTTTGCAATATATTGGTGCAGTCTTTTTACAAGTATGCAGGCTGCAACCTGCAGAGAGCTACAACCCTCTCTCGTTTTCCAGGCTCTCCTGGAAGGGAGCAAAAACCCCCTTTTCTCTTGCACTAGCCAAGATACTAGTACGTAGGTGTTGGCCTACATAAGGCTACAACCTTCTCTTTCTTCCAGGGACCACGTTTCATCAATTTTCAAACTGGATCCATGAATATCAACCAATCTTCTTTTCACAAGTTAGATCTGAATCAAGTAGATATTCTCCTTACAGCTGTACCCAAAACATAGTACCAGAAACCATACACCAGAAAGCAGAACCCAGAACACAGCAGCAATAGTCAGAAGCAGCTAGATCACATCTTAGATTATATACGCTATTTCAAAATCCTGAAACTAGCGTGCATACGCATCTGCGTATGGAACAACTTGCGTATACGCCCCTTTACTTCACTGCAACTGCGTGTATACGCGTCCTTGCCTTACTGAACCTGCGTACAAATCTTATGAAGGATAATTCACTCTTTCAACTATTCAATCATTAATTAACCCAGATTACCAGATAGATCAAGCAAGCGTCACATCTAGCAGATCAAAATCATACAAAGATACTATCCTTGAAGTTTAAAGATTATGACCCATGAATAGAACTTATCCTTCCTTTTGCGCTAAGGTTCCTCCTTCCTTTAGATCCAGATCTGCATCACCACCCAATATACCAGCTCTAGCACTTTATCAGATCTTCAATTATAATTCAGATTGGTGATTTGTCACAAGATCTCCTTCCTCTTTTATAGCCTTAAGCCTTCCCCAATACCATGGTCCAAAACCATAACATTCCAATACTATGAACCCAAAACTAGGGATCAACACATCTGGCGAGACGCCATGGTCCAAAACAAGGGCTCAAGTTCCAAGATCTAACTGCCATGGACCAAAAGAATGATCCCCAACATATACGCACTTTTGTAATGTATAACCCACGTGTATACTCGCCTTCGTCTAGATGAACCTGCGTACATGTCTTTTTCTACTTTCTTCCTGAACTGTTACCAAAGAGAGTTGCCATCAAGGAAAATACTTGTGCCATAGCCCCAGAATAGTGCCATAATGCCAACAATCTCCCCCTTTGGACTTGATGGCAACACCAAGATTCTATTCTTAAGCTCTCCCCCTTTGTCATCAAGGGTAAAGGGTGAGCTCCCCCTAAGTACATGCTGAATTCTCTGTCCTGCTGTGTTGACCATGCTCCCCCTGTCTGTAGGAAAGATCTGCAAAAAGATTTTCTTTAAGAAGAAGCAAGACTTATGCAATAATACAAGACCTTCTTATCACCAAAGGACTTAATACATACATCCATCACCCACCCAAGTGGGGATCATCCATCCAGCCAAGTGGAATATATCATAAATTTACATATGATGACCAAAGACATTACATCTTCATCCCAGGCATAGTGGGGAAACCAAAATAGGCCGTTACATGACCTTGACACCATATAAGAAAGAGATACATGACATAGAGACGAATATTTAGAACATGAAAAAGTCATCGACAACTGATAGCAGTAGCAACTGTCAATCATCATTGAGAACAACAATCAAGATTTCCTTTTGTTCGCCCTCTGCCTTTGTTCCACCTGAAATCAACAACAGCTATGAAATCGAACCAAAAGCTTCTAGAATAATGCCAACAATGAATTATTAGAAGATTATCTGCTCCCCCTGAACCTGTGCTGGATGGTCTCTGTCAGACCCACATCAGAATATCTTCAACCAGAGCCTGCTCCTTCTAATATCCATCAAGCCTCCATATACGCGACTTTCTCTGTACAAACTAGCGTATGTACGTGAATACACTTTATCCAACACGCGTACACCCATTTTTTCTCTGAAATTGATCAGATTTAACAGCAAGATGATACATCAACAACTCCCAGCTTCTATCTGAGATATTCAAAAGTTTCCCTGGGCAGTGGTTTGGTGAAAATGTCAGCAACTTGTTCCTTAGAAGGAACATACTCCAATTTGACCTTTTGTTCCAACACTTGTTCCTGAAGAAAGTGATACTTGATTGGTATGTGCTTGGTCTTTGAATGCATGACAGGATTTTTGAAATGATGATTGCACTTGTATTATCACATAAGATGGGGATAGGTGGAGTACAAGTGATTTGAAAATCCTGCAAGGTCTACATCATCCAAAGGATTTGAGTGTAACAAGATGCAACTGCCACATATTCCGCTTCAGCTGTAGATAAGGCAATCGAACTCTGTTTCTTGTTGAACCAGGATACTAATCTGGAACCCATAAAGAATGCTCTACCACTTGTGCTCTTCCTGTCATCCACGCTTCCGGCCCAATCTGTATCTCTAGGATACCATAAGCCATAGTTTTGAGTCCGTTGAAGATATTTGAAAATTCTCTTCACTGCTTGAAGGTGAGTTTCCTTTGGATTCGCCTAAAATCTCCCAACTATTCCCACTGCATGCATGATGTCTGGTCAGGTACCTGTCAAACAAAGTAGACTTCTAATCATGGATCTATAGGTTGGCTGATGTACGGTTGCTGATTCATCATTTGCACTAAGACTGCATCCCGTAACCATGGGGGTACATACTGGTTTCGCATCTTCCATGCCATACTTCTTCAGAATCTGCTTGAGGTACTTGGTTTGAGATAAGAAGATACCGCCTTCATTCTGTTGGATTTGCAATCCAAGAAAGTATGTCAGTTCTCTAAGCAAAGACATTTCGAATTCTTTTTGCATCACGAAGGCAAAGCTTTGACTCATAGCTTCTTCATTGCTCCCAAAGATAATGTCATCTACATACACAACAAGTATTAGCAATTTGTGATTTTCTATTTTGACATAAGATTTCTATCTGCTGATCCTTTTGAAAATCCTTGTTGATGAAGATATTTGTCCAATCGGTAGTACCAAGCCCTTGGAGCCTGTTTAAGACCATAAAGAGCCTTTTTCAGTCTGCATACAAGATTTGGATCATTCCCAAGAATGAAACCATCTGGTTGCTCAATGTACACCTCTTCTTCTAAGTCTCCATTAAGAAACGCTGATTTCACGTCCATTTGAAATAATTTGAACTTCTGAAAGCTTGAGAGAGCAAGGAACATTCGGATGGCCTCAAGTCTAGCAACGGGAGCAAAAGTTTCCTCAACGTCTATTCCTTCTTGTTGAGCATACCCTTTACAAACAAGTCTGACCTTGTTTCTAATTACTTCCCCTTTTTCATTCAACTTATTTTTGAAGACCCATTTTGTCCCTATGACATTCTTATCTTTTGGTCTTGGAACCAATTCCCAAGTGTTGTTCTTTTCAATCTGCTCAAGTTCTTCATCCATTGCCTTGACCCAACATTCATCTTTACATGCCTCTCTTACATTTTGAGGTTCAGTGGAGGAGAGTAATGCCAAATAGCTTGAAGCTTCTGCAATTGTTCTTCTTGTCTGTACGCCTGCCTCCTTTTTCCCCAAGATTTGAGATTCTGGATGATTCTTTTGAACATACCTGGATGGAGTCTTCTCTTCTATCCTTGTTTATTCCTCTGGTGCCTCTTGAGGTTCTTCTTCATCTTCAATCTGATTCAGAGAGTAGTCTTCATCCTCTTCGATATTTTCATAATTTATTTTCCTAGGGATGTTTCCTTTTTCATCAACCACCACATCAATGCTGTCAACAATTCTTCCAAGTCTTTTATTGTAACACTTGTATGTTTTTCTATGGGGAGAATAACCAAGGAGAATGCCTTCATCTGCTCTAGGTTCAAGTTTTCCAAGCTGTTCATCATTATTCTTAATAGCATTTGCTTCCAAAAATTTTGAAATGCTTTACCGAAGGAGTCTCACCATACCAGAGCTCATGAGGAGTTTGAGTGTTGTTCACTCGGACATTTGTTTTGTTGGCATCGAAATAAAACAACCGCAGCAAATGCAGCTTCACCCCAGAAGGTTGCGGGAGTTCCAGACTCGTCAAGTAGCACAAGCCATTTGTTGAACCGTTCTGTTCATCCTTTCCACCACTCCATTTTGCTGAGGAGTCCTAGCTGTAGAGAATTCCCTTATTATTCCATGTTCTTCACAGAAATCAAAAAATTTGTTTGAGGTAAAGTCCCCACCTCTGTCAGACCTGAGGCACTTAATTTTGTGATATGATTCGTTTTCAGCCAAGGCTTTGAAAGATTTGAATTTTTCGAATGCTTCGTCCTTCATAAGTCCCAACCAAACCATCCTGGAGAAGTCGTCAATGAATAATATAAAGTATTCTTCCCCTCGAGGTGACCTTGTCCTAAATGGACCACATACATCTGTATGGACTAGTTCAAGAGGCCTGCTGGCTGATCCTTCCTTCTCAGGGAAGTTGGTTCTAGTTTGCTTACCAAACTGACATGATTTGCATATGGTGTTGTCTGGAATTTTGATATCTGGAAGACCACGAACTGCCTGGTATTTGCATGCTTTCCTTATTTGTGAAAAGTTTAGATGCCCCAACCTCCGGTGCCATAACCAGTGTTCATCATCCTTGCTCAAATAACATTGTTGTTGTCCCTCTTCAAATATGTATAAGTTATTTGGAGTTCTTCTGCCTTTGATCACTATTTTTCCCGTATCAAGATCTCGAACACTACATCCATTTGATCAAAATATTACCTTGGTTCCTTGATCACACATCTGACTAAAACTCAGAAGATTATGCTTCAAACCATCAACATACAAAACATTTCCAGCTTTGACCTTTTCTTTCAACTGAGCAGTGCCTTTTCCTTTTATGACTGCAGGGGTATCATTTCCAAAAGAAACTTTCTTTCCCTTTTCTAAAACACCATATGATTAAAGTTTTTCTTTATCACATGTCATATTCTTCGAACATCTGCTGTCAATGTAACATTGATTTTCCTGTCCTTCTACATAAAAGGCTATCCCACATGTTTCTAGTTGTGGTTCCTTTATTCTCCATGTTCTGGTACTTGGGACTTGTTCCTTTGTCTGCCAAAGCCTACTCCTGCATTCAGAATCTTCATGACCAAAGTTGTTACAAATAGAACATTCAATTTCATTTTCAAGGGCCGAAAAGTTGTTATAAGTCCTTTTCATGATCCCAGTCATACTCCTTTGTTTTTGAGCTTCTCTAGTCATGATTGTTCTATAGGCAACACATTGAGTTGCTTCGTGGCCAAAGTTATGGCAAGAGAATCATTGGCCATTGAAGAAACTTCTGTGATTATCAAATCTACCTACCAAATGAATGTAGTTTCTATTGTCATCCATTCTTGAGGCAAATTGAGAAGATTTTACCTGTGGCTGGTTATAGCTTTTGTTCATCCTTAAGATGGATGGCCCCTAATTTACCTAGTAGTCTTTGTTGATCCTTGATGTAATTCCTCCCTGTTTTACCTGGTGATCTCCATTGGACTTTTGCTCATTCCTCCTTGCTGCATTAAGATAACTCTTTGAGGTGGATGCTTGAGATGCTTCTCCATTATGCCCTAGTCCTATCTTGATTAGTGGAGAATGTTGTACATTGATAATCTCATCTAGAGTTTCAGACCCTTAAAGAAATTTAAAATTAAGAGCCTTTATTTTCTCAATTTCTTTTCTAAGGCCAACAATATCACATTCTAACTTCTCAAGAGATTTTTCTTTTTCGTCAAGTTGGAATTGCAGAGTATCAATGATCACATTATTTTCCTCTAAACATGTTCTGAGTCTAGAAAGCTCTTCATAAAAGCCATCCATATCTATAGCATCCATGTAATCATCATCTTCAAAAGCCATTAAAAGTTTATAGTTATTACCTCGTTCATCTTCATCACTGTTTGAAAGCCCATCACTATCTTCATGAGTGTAGTAACTTTTCTTAGTTACATTTTGTTTCTTGTTCCATCTAACAGGTTCCTTCCCTTTGTCAATTTTATCCTTATGAGGACATTTGGAAACATAGTGACTGACTCTCCCACAAGAAAAACATTTGAAAGGCAACTTACCTCTGAATCTTCTAGTACCGTGTTGGAGGTTTTTGACAAAATTTGATTCTTCTTCCTCTTCTGACGCATGCCCTAACTCATAGTAGTCTCCTTTGCCTGAAGCCTTGAAAGCTGCTTCTCTCATGTCTGATGGTCCTCCTTTCCTCATTTCATAAGCAGTTAGAATCCCGTGTAGCTATGACATGGTAAGGTTTCGAAGATTCTCCTTTTCTTCTATCGCGGAAACTTTAGATTCAAACCTAGGTGACACAGATCTTAGATCTTTTTCAACCACAACAACCTCTTTTATTTCTTCACCCATGTTTTTCATACAATTAACAATCTCATCTACATGAAAGAAATAGTTAGCCACACTTTCATCATTATGCATTCTGAGATTTTCATACTGAATTCTGAGGGTTTGAAGTTTTTCTCGTTTTACCTGATAATCTCCTTCATAGCTCAGTACAATCTTGTCCCATATTTCTTTTGCAGATATATACTGCATAACCTTGACAAATTATGATTGAGATAGACATCCTAATAGAGTATTGACCGCCTTTGCATTTGTTTCATATTTCTTGTTCTCAGCCGAATCTGTAGGAGTTGTTGATGGAAACGTATACCATGTATCTATGATATCCCAGACTTTTGTACCAAGAGATTGAAGATAGGCAGTAACTCTTTCCTTCCAATATTTAAAATTTCTTCCATCCAAAATCGATGGCCTAATTAATGCTTCCCTCTCGTAGTTTCTCATGATGAAAGATCTTCCTTCAAGCGATCAAGCTTCTTCTGAAGGACTGGCTCTAATACCAATTGTTAGAAATAATACTAAGAGGGGGGGGGGGGGGGGAATATTGTCAAATTCTTTTCAATATATATCTTCTAGATTTATACTTTATTCTTCAGATATTAGTTTGTATGTCAGTACCATATAATAATGAGCAAGAATAGATAATCACACCAAAGAACACCAGATATAAGGTGGAAACCCAATGTGGGTGAAAACCACCTGCTGCAATATGTCTCTATCTTCTTTCAATTAGAAACTTCTTTTACAATGATTTTGTACTGGTGCTGTCCTTTACTAGTACGTAGGAAACTACCTACAGAGAGGTACAACCCTCTCTCGTTTTCGAGCTTCTCCTATAAGGGAGCTACAACCCTGTTAGCTCTTGTACTAGCTAAGATACTAGTACGTAGGTGCTGACCTACAGAAGGGTACTACCTTCTGTTTCTTCCAAGGAACACGTTTCATAAATTTTCAAACTAGATCCAAAACATGTGCATTACCCAATCCCCTTTAAACAATTAACTCCTGAGAATACAGCAACCCGAAAATATCACCAGTAACCAGCCACCAATTTACACCGAGATCTCTGCAGGAATAGGAAAAATATAGCTAAAATATATTTCAAGGAAAAAGTCCGTAACTTCACCGAAGGAAACCTGTGGATATCCGCACTTCTGCTGTGAAGAGACTGCGCAGCTCCGCACCTGCTCCATTGACTCAACTGCACACCTCAGCAACTGTACCTTCTGTTACGTTGCGTTCCTCCACACTTGCTTCTTCTGCTGTGCTGCGTTTTGCAACACCTGTGCCTTCTACTACACTACATTCCTCCGTACTTGAGCTTTGGATCACTTGCGGACCTCTGTATAGAGCCAAATTCTTAGTCCTCCAATGTGCCATAGATTGTGAGACCCACAGATCTGAAAATGCACCCAAGAGATCACGACCTATCAATAGATCTGCCTTACACTTTTCAGATTTCACCTTCATATAGATCTAGATTTTTAAACCGATTACCCAAAATTTCAGATCTTAAGATATTCAAAATTCAAAAGTGTCTAGCCAAGAGATCTCCTTTCCTTTCTATAGGTAAGCCCTTATTCAAACCATGAGACAAAATCATTGAAAACCAATACAAGGGATCCAAACCGGGGTTCAATAAATTAGATCCTGTACCATGGACCAAAACCATAGGATCATGAACGTCGGGCTAAATACCAAGGGCCAAACATAAGAATTCCCATGTGTGCATGCTTCTTTGCATTGGAGTGAGTGAACTGGGGTCCACACCTTCTGAGCGGAGCACCTGTGGGTATGTCCACACTTCCTGGTCGGCGTACCTGCGGGTTCGTAGCCTCTCTTAGGGTCACCTGCGGGTATGTCATCTTTTATGATTTTGAGAGCCTGAAAAGATATCTGCCACATGAGTGAGTTGCCATCAAGTACAACACCTGTGCCATAGAGCCAAACCAGAATCATAATGCCAACAATCTCCCCCTTTGGACTTGATGGCAACCTCAAGATCCTCAACGTCGCTTAACGTCATTCTCCCCCTTTGACATCAAGGGAAAAGGTTTATGCTCCCCCTGATAACATGCTTAAATATTTGCTCTGTTGATCATGGTCCCCTTAACTATAGACCAGATACCAGAGATAGAGACATATTAGCAGTAATATTCATATCAGCATCCAAGTTCTCCCTCTCAACATTCTTCTCCAAAATCTTCTATCATAATGCCAACAATGCATTATATATGCTCCGCCTAAACCTGTGCGATTCGATCTTCGACCAATCCATAAACTAGTAAATGTACGCGTATACCCCATATGAAACTCGTGTACAACCAACAATCTCTGAAACATATGAGATTCAACAATAAGATGATGCATCAACTACACCCAGCTTTTGCCTGAGGTAATCAAATGTTTCCCTGGGCAGAGGTTTGGTGAGAATATTAGTAACTTGTTCCTTAGAAGGAACATACTCCAATTTGACCTTTTGTTCCAACACTCGTTCCCGGAGAAAGTGATACTTGATCGGTATGTGATTGCTTTTTAAATGCATGATTGGGTTCTTAGAAATGCTAATTGCAATTGTATTATCACATAAGATGGAGATAGGTGGTGTACAACTGATTTGAAAATCCTGTAAGGTCTGCATCATCCAAAGAAGTTGAGTGCAGCAAGATGCAACAGCCACATATTCCGCTTCAGCTGTAGATAAAGCAATAGAACTCTATTTCTTGTTGAACCAAGATACTAATCAGGAACCCATAAAGAATGCACCACCACTTGTGCTTTCTCTGTCATCCATGCTTCTAGCCCAATTTTCATCTGTATAAGCATGAAGAGTGAGATCTGTATCTCTTGGATACCATAAGCCATAGTTTTGAGTTCCTTGAAGATACTTGAAAATTCTCTTTACTGCCTGACGATGGGTTTCCTTAGGATTTGTCTAAAATCTTCCAACTATTCCCACTGCATGCATGATGTCTGGTCGAGTACCTATTAAATAAAGAAGACTTCCAATCATGGATCTATAGGTTGGTTCATGCACTGCTGCTGATTCATCATTTGCACTAAGGCTGCATCCTGTAACCATGGGGGTACATACTGGTTTTGCATCTTCCATGCCATATTTCTTCAGGACCTGTTTGAGATACTTGGTTTGAGACAAAAAGATACCATATTCATTTTGTTGGATTTGTAAACCAAGAAAATATGTTAGTTCTCCAAGCAAAGACATCTCAAATTATTTCTACATCACCAAGGCAAAGCTTTGACTCATAGCTTCTTCATTGCTGCCAAAGATAATATCACCTACATACACAACAAGTATTTGCAGTTTGTCTTTTTCAATTTTTATATAAATATTGCTATCTGCTAATCCTTCTGAAAAACCTTGTTGATGAAGATATTTGTCCAACCAGTAGTACCAAGCCCATGACCATAGAGAGCCTTTTTCAGTCTGCATACAAGATTTCGATCATTCCTAAGAATGAAACCATCTGGCTGCTCAATGTATACTTCTTCTTCTAAGTCTCCATTCAGAAAGGCTGATTTCACGTCCATTTGAAATACTTTGAACTTCTGAAAGCTTGAGAGAGAGAAAGGAAATTTCTTATGGCCTCAAGTCTTGCAACAGGAGCAAAGGTTTCTTCAAAGTCTATTCCTTCTTGTTGAGCATATCCTTTACAAACAAGTCTGGCCTTGTTTCTAATTACTTCCCCATTTTCATTCAAATTATTTTTGAAGACCCATTTTGTCCCTATGGCATTCTTATCTTTTGGTCTAGGAACCAACTCCCAAGTGTTGTTCTTTTCGATCTTCTCAAGTTCTTCATCCATTGCCTTGACCCAACATTCATATTTGCATGCCTCTCTTCCATTTTGTGGTTTAGAGGAGGAGAGTAATGCCAAGTAGCTTGAAGCTTCTACAATTGTTCTTCTTGTTTGTATGCCTACCTCTTTTTGCCCCAAAATTTGAGATTTTGGATGATTCTTTTGAACATACCTGGATGGAGTGTTCTCTTCTATCCTTGTCTATTCCTCTGTGCCCCTTGAGGTTCTTCTTCATCTTCAGTTTGATTTGAAGGGTAGTCTTCATCCTCTTCAATATTTTCATAATTTACTTTCCTAGGAATGTTTCCTTTTTCATCAACCACTACATCAATGCTGTCAACAATTCTTCCAAGTCTTTTATTGTAACACTTATATGCTTTGCTGTGGGGAGAATAACCAAGGATACTGCCTTAATCTGCTGTAGGTTCAATTTTGCCAAGCTATTCATCAGTATTCTTAATATAGCATTTACTTCAAAAATTTTTGAAATGCTTTACCGAAGGAGTCTCACCATACCAGAGCTCATGAGGAGTTTGAGTGTTATTCACTTGGACATTTGTTTTTTTGCGAATAACAACCGCATCAAATGCAGCTTCACCCCAAAAGGTTGCAGGAGTTCCAGACTCATTAAGCATAGCACGAGCCATTTGTTGAACCGTTCTGTTCATCCTTTCCACCACTCCATTTTGTTGAGGAGTCCTAGCTGTAGAGAATTCCCTTCTTACTCCATGTTCTTCACAAAAATTGAAAAACTCATTTGAGGTAAACTCCCCACCTCTGTCAGACTTGAGACACTTAATTTTGTGATCTGATTTTTTTTCAGCCAAGGCTTTGAAAGATTTGAATTTTTCGAGTGCTTCGTCCTTGTGTTTTATAAGTCCCAACCAAACCATCCTGGAGAAGTCATCAATGAATAATATAAAGTATTCTTCTCCTCGAGGTGACATTGTCCTAAATGGACCACATACATCTGTATGGACTAGTTCAAGAGGCCTACTCGCTGATCCTTCCTTCTCAGTGAAGTTGGTTCTAGTTTTCTTACCAAACTGACATGATTTGCATATGGTGTTGTCTGGAATTTTGATATCTGGAAGACCACGAACTACCTGGTATTTGCATGCTTTCCTTATTTGTGAAAATTTTAGATGCCCCAACCTCTGGTGCCATAACCAGTGTTCATCATCCTTGCTCAAATAGCATTGTTTTTGTCCTTCTTCAAATATGTATAAGTTATTCGGAGTTCTTCTCCCTTTGATCACTGTTTTTCCCATATCAAGATCTCGAACACTACATCCATTTGATTGAAATATTACATTGGTTCCTTGATCACACATCTGACTAACACTTAGAAGATTATGCTTCAAACCATCAAGATACAAAACATTTCTAGCTTTGACCTTTTCTTTCAACTTAGCAGTGCGTTTTCCTTTTATGACTGCAGGGGTATCATTTCCAAAAGAAACTTTCTTTCCCTTTTCTAAAACACTATATGATTCAAGTTTTTCTTTATCACCTGTCATATGCTTTGAACATCTGCTGTCGATGTACCATTGATTTTCGTGTCCTTCTGCATAAAAGGATATCCCACATGTTTCTAGTTGTGGTTCCTTTATTCTCCATGTTCCGGTACTTGGGGCTTGTTCCTTTGTCTGCCAAAGCCTACTCCTGCATTCAGAATCTTCATGACCAAAGTTGTTAAAAATAGAACATTCAATTTCATTTTCAAGGGCTGAGAAGTTGTTATAGGTCCTTTTCATGATCGCAGTCATACTCCTTTGTTTTTTAGCTTCTCTAGTCATGATTGTTTTATAGGCAACACATTGAGTTGCTTTGTGGCCAAAGTTATGGCAAGAGAAACATTGGCCATTGAAGAAACTTCTGTGATTATCAAATCTACCTGCCAAATGATTGTAGTTTCTATTGTCATCCATTCTTTAGGAAAATTGAGAAGATTTTACCTGTGGCTGGTTGTAGCTTTTGTTCATCCTTAAGATGGATTGCCCTTGATTTAAATAGTAGTCTTTGTTGATCCTTGATGTAATTCGTCCTTGTTTTACCTGGTGATCTCCATTGGACTTTTGCTCATTCCTACTTGTTGCACTGAGATAAATCTTTGAGGTGGATGCTTGAGATGCTTCTCCATTATACCCTAGTCCTTTCTTGATTAGCGGAGAATGTTGTACATTGATAATCTCATCCAGAGTTTCTGATCCTTTAACAAATTTAAGATTAAGAGCCTTTGTTTTCTCAATTTCTTTTCTAAGGCCAACAATTTCACATTCTAACTTCTCAAGAAATTTTTCTTTTTCATCAAGTTGGAATTACAGAGTATCAATGATCACATTATTTTCTTCTAAACATGTTTTGAGTCTAGAAATCTCTTCATAAAAGCTATCCACATCTATAGCATCCATGTAATCATCATCTTCAAAAGCCATTAAAATTTTATAGTTATTACCTCGTTCATCTTCATCACTATTTGAAAGACCATCACTATCTTCATGAGTGTAGTAATTTTTCTTAGTTACATTTTGTTTCATGTTCCATCTAACAGGTTCCTTCCCTTTGTCAGTTTTATCCTTATGAGGACATTTGGTAGCATAGTGACCGACTCTCCCACAAGCAAAACATTTGAAAGGCAACTTACCTATGAATCTTCCAGTACCCCGCTGAAGGTTTTTGACAAAATTTGATTCTTCTTCCTCTTTTGACGCATGTCTTAACTCATAGTAGTCTCCTTTGCCTGAAGCCTTGAAAGCTGCTTCTCTCCTGTCTGATGGTCCTCCTTTCCTCATTTCATAAGCAGTTAGAATCCTGTGTAGTTGTGACATGGTAAGGTTTCG
Source organism: Pinus taeda (assembly GCA_000404065.3). Lineage (NCBI taxonomy): Eukaryota > Viridiplantae > Streptophyta > Pinopsida > Pinales > Pinaceae > Pinus > Pinus taeda. Next base: position 317 of record APFE031165452.1, on the reverse strand, counting down.
AAGATTCTCCTTTTCTTCTATTGTAGAAACTTTAGAATCAAACCTAGGGGACAAAGATCTTAGAACTTTTTCAACCACAACAGCCTCTTTTATTTCTTCACCCAAGTTTTTCATAAAATTAACAATCTCATCTACACAAAGGAAATAGTTAGCCACACTTTCATCACTATGCATTCTGAGATTTTCATACTGAATTATGAGGGTTTGAAGTTTTGCTCGTTTTACCCGATCATCTCCTTCATAGCTCAGTACAATCTTGTCCCATATTTCTTTTGCGGATTTATATTGCATAACCTTGACAAATTCTGATTGAGATA
>APFE031165448.1:92271-111852 GCA_000404065.3 Pinus taeda | reverse complement strand
AAACATAATTTATGTAAATATAATTCTTTAATCTAAAAATTTTAAAAATAGTGTGTGCCTTTGATTTATCTATTTTTAAGCATACAATTATGATATATGAGTGAAAATTTTAAACATGTTTACATTTAATAAATATCATAATAAAAACATAAACTATAGCAATAACTAATAAGCATAACCATTAAAACATAATTATCTTTATTCATTCAAATAAACAACCCTTACCCTTTGAAACTAAAGTTAACAATATGACACAAATAATTACATCAGTTAAATGGCCAACCAACTAGACAAACAATAAACATCTGATTAATATGTCTGTTTAACTTAATCAATACTATACCCCTGCCTAATTTGAATGAATACTTCACTAACCCATATGCTGCTTGCGATCGAGACTTGGCCTGGGAAATTGGATTTCCAGCCCTAAAACATCGGAGGGTCGATGGTCCGTGACAATATCGGTGTACTGTAAGGGCATCATCTCCCAAATTAAGATGAGTGAGGTGTGCAACGTTCGAGAAAGTAATTTGGGAACCGTTGTTCAGGCTGCGGTGCGAAAAAAGGTACGAGAAAAATTCTGTCCATGGAAAATCTACCCACATGTGGCCTCTCACCATCACTTTAGTTGCAAAAATTGGAAAGTGAAACATGGAAGCCATGGTTCGAAATGAACATTGTTGTCCTAATCCTAGAGAGTGGTATAAGTAAATAGTATCCATTAGCAGCCATTTCCATTTCAACAAGTTTATTGCGTACATTTTTAACATAAATCATTATTATATATATGGAAAAAATACAATTTTAGTTTTTGAATAGGATTTTCCTAAGCTTATGATATGCAAATATTCTTAATATTTTTAAAAAGATTGTGATTTTTATCACTTAAATTTTAAAATTTAAAATTTAATTTTAAAAGATTAAGTATTTAGTATTTGTTTAAAAAGTAATTGTTAGATGATTAGACATTCAATATTCAATTTATATATCTATGTGAGAAGATATAAATTGTTGGTTGAAATTAAAATTTATTGATTTGAAAATTTGTAAATATAGCTTTTTAAAAATATTTTTTTATGAAAATTATTATATTATTAAGAATACAAACAAGAATATAATAGTTGTGATTTCTAATATTGATTTTTTTTATAAGTTGTAATATTTTTTCATTTAAATGTAAGTTGTAATATTCTTTCATTTATATATATAAAAGATACAATAGCATTTAAATTTATGTAACAATGAGTATGTAAGAGAAATGTTTAACTACTATCACTTTGATTAACATGTCATTATCATTAAAAATTATAATCATGTGTGTATCATTTTCAGGTAAGAGTATCTCTATTTAATTGAACTTCTATTAGTTTTATCTAGGATTAACATATCACTAGGAACTCACAATATGGTTCTAGAAGCAATTATCTCAACATTGAGGTTTTTTTATCCTACTTAGACAATTATAAACATACATATATTAAGTATAATATCAAGCATAGGTATGCATAAATAATTTCATCCATACACAATTGTTCTAAGTGCTATAGGGATCATTTGTAAAGATGAAATTCCCTTTTGTAGTAATGGTAAACAAGGTACCATCCTAGGTTAGAAATCCATACATAGAATAGCTATTTTAGGCTAGCCATTAAGGATGAGGGTGCCATTAAGGTTATTGTTTTTTTCTTAGATCATTGGTGTGAATTTTCTTATAACATTGGTTTATTAATGATAATAACCTCAAATATATCTTGTCATATTGAAGTAAAGTTATAGCATGTGAGGAAAAGAAGAATTCATATTCTTAACAAGACATTGTTTAACAAATTAACCTTTACTTAATTGATCATGGCCAACCGCTAACCTTGGTTAAGGATATGGACTGTAGCTAGGTCGATCCTTAGGTTCACTCAACATATGGGTAGTTGAAGTTTCACTTTATTTCGTTATTATAAATTTACAATCTACCATTGCCATCATCTTTTTCTCATTGAGGGCATTCCAAAAATATAAATTTTGCTTGACTTTGAGCCTTCAACACAAAGCTATTTTGTTTAGATTTTTATCCCTTTCCGAGCAACATCAACATCTATACAACACGCTAGGCCTAGCACATGGTTATCCTTATGTCATGCAACAACCCTAAAATGGTCCACATCTATTACCATATTGGCATATCAAATAGACTACTTTGTCAATTGTTTTAGAAATATCACACTATTTAGTTCTTTTGTGTAGTCAATATGTCAATATAGTATGGCCTATGGATTGCCAATATGTAGATATTGGTATATTTATATTTCATTCATTCATGGATATTTTTCTATATGGTGATAAGTTTATATGGACATACTTTTAATATGCCAACATGCCCTAAGAACAAATCCATGATATGTTGATATAACATACTAGAGTGTTGGTATTTTGGGAACTTTTTATAATGGAATAGGTCGAATATTGTTGCCAACCCAGCATAACAACCCATATTGCCACCACATACTCTTCCTTCAGTCATAATGTGACACAAATATGGTTTTGACATGTCATTTCATTATGGAAATGTTGACATGCACTGTTGATGTGTCACTATTAATCCACCATCATTAACGTGTCACTCCTGACATGTCACTGCGAATGTGACACTACTAACTTATCACTGACCTATTCCTTCTTGGAAAGCCAAATCATTGAATCGAAGCACCACACTTGCGTCATTTCCATGTCATCACTCGAGATAATGATGATGTCATTTTTAGCTTGGTTCCACTATAAGGTTCCACATCAAGCCTCTAAGTTTAACCAATTTTTCCTTTGTATTTGATTTATTGAGTTTTTGATGTCCTCAACCTTCTTTCATCAATATATACGAAGTAGGGATAGGGTACCTTAGCATTAGTTGGCATTCCATCCATAGGAATAGAACCCATATTAGAGTCTAGTGTGGAGGGATATGTAGAGAATAGAATATCAGATCGCTGTCGATATCCTGGTCGGCTTACCACCAATTTTTGTTGCTATCAAGCGATGGAAAATAGCCCATCAAGTGTCCTTCATCATATAATCCCAATGCATAGTGGTTATGCACTAATTTTTCATAGGTTGCTGACAGGTTGATATGGATATGACTTAGTTATAATCTCAAGAATTGGGGCTTATCTAGTTAGATCCTGATGCTAAGGGTCTAAGTGTGAGCTATATGAGAAGTAAGATAAAGATAACTCTTGTTAGCAAGGTGTTCAAGATTAACCTTGAATAATGATTTCGTATGTGGAAGAAGAGGAATGACCTGAAGAAAAAACTATCAATATTTGTTGTTTAATGACCAATTGTCAATTAAGTTGAGGGGTTCACATAAGATTCTACACATCGCCGAATGTACCATGAATGAAGCCTTCATTTAAGGAATGTGGGCCAATAATTTGATGTTTCTAAACTATCTAGGTGAATTATAGTAAGGTGTAAATTCCTTCAAGATAAAAGAAAATGATCCATATTTCTATATAAAAACTCATCATAAAAATTGAATGATATTCGTACAATGGGTCAATATGCACTTCACGTGGATATTGGAAAGGATACTATCTAACTAATAGTTGGGTTCTAGTGAAAACTGAAATGACACTCTAATTCATGTGATTATAAAACTTCTATTATAGTTTTGAAATACAATTACAATTGATCTCCTGACAACTATTAATTATGATCTCCATCATTCTCATGGTTATCTTATATTACAAATACAACTCGACGTTTGAACTAATTAATATTTACTCATAATTTATGAATTATTTTTTAGAGCACCAATTCAACTTTAACTTTGTTAACTAATTGATATTCAAATTTAGAGATTATCAACTATCTCCCACTTTTAGAAGTAATTTAACCTTTATCAAACACTAAATATTCATATCCATAATTGAAGATCTACTTTCTTCATTAAATTTTCCACTCCCTAAATCCTTATGAAGTAAAGACCATATATACAAATAAAATTGATTTCTTTTGGCATTCTTAAGCCAAAAAAATGTTTCTTTCTAGAATAAAATTGTAACAACCCCTCGTTTATTTTCCATGTAAATAAAATAAGACAAAGGTCATAGGACACATATTCTAAGCTAAATATTGGGAAAAACATTATAGTTGGCATCACACTACTACACCAAGGGAACTTTTAAGACAAAAGAAATCTTTAATCTTAAAAAGTCACTTTTTATTTTAATTATTTTACATTAAAATTTAATATCAATTGAATTGTCTTAAATATAAAATTTAAGACAAAACCAGTTTGAAACAAAAATATTTTAAGACAAAACATTATATTTAAGACAAAAAAAACTTAGGACAAATATATTTTAAGACAAAATTTTAAATTTAAGAAAAAAATAGTTTAAGACAAAAGTATTTTCAAACAAAACTTTATATTTAAGACAAAAACAATATTTTAAGACAAAACTTAATTTGAAGAAAAAAATAGTTTAAGGCAAAACTTTATATTTAAGACAAAAATAGTTTGAGACAAAAATATTTTTAAAAAAATTTATATTTAAGACAATGGCCACTTAAGATGAAACTCATTTAAGACAATTAACAATTAACACAGAAACATATCAATTTAAGAAAATATTATCTAACAACTACAAAATTGACTCTGACAGTGCACCCTAAGTTTTCCAGCTTGGGGGTTACTACTATATCATGCCTATACCAACACTACTATTTCACTTTCCAGTCATGTTATCTTATATAAAAACAATGACTTGCTGGGCTCTTCATTTTTTGGGGGTAGCCGACTCTGAAGAATGTGAAAACTTTCCTGAAAAGATTTCCCAGACATTAATTACTCTTTTGTCCCTTCAACCTTTGTTGATATGATTAGAGACAACTTTTATGTCATTGATTTTGACACCACTACACAGAGGGGAATTTTAAGACAAAATAAATCCTTTGTATTAAAATTTTCAATATGAGGTACTAGTAAAACAATTAAAGGATTAGGGGTTCATATTTATGCTATTGATGGGTTCTTCGAGAAGTAGAGTGATGGAGGGTGACAAAAACTAATGGGATTTAGGGCGTTGGAGGCCAACAATGGAGGTGTGCATCATGAGAGGAACAATGGAGGCACTTTCGATGAATGTGGATAGGTGGTAACATGGTTGGGATACCTTTTGGGCTCCCCATCAATTGTAATTTAATATGTGTTTGGTTGTTGTTATTAGCACATTGTTGTGCTGGATTGGCAACACGGATTAGATTCATCTGAAGGAATGTTGAAAAATGCACCAAGAAATTCTCAATTTGATTTTGCCTTGATTAAATTGAGAAAATTTGAATTTCCACATCAGCAGACAACTTGGATGAAATGAATTTGTATGACATGGCTTTTTTCACCCATTTTACTCAATAAATTCTAGTTGGAGGAGTTAGAGTTCAGTTAAGCATGCGTGATTGCTAATTTGTAACAATCAAAGTTAATTATCTCAGGTTGTTTTCAGTTAAACTAGTTCTAGTTGTTGGAGGAACTAGTGGAAAGCTAGTTGTGTAGTGGGGCTTCATTCAAATGTAGTGATCATCTTGCTAACTGATCAATCAACCCAAAATATCTAGTGCATGAAGAGAATTCAAGTTCCCTGGCTATGGTGGAGATTAAAATGCAGTGTAACATTAGTTGTAGACTAGTCTTGAGCATATAGGTGTTGCCTACCGTCACTTGGTCAACCTTAGGAATTTTGCAATCATTTTGGAAAAAATCATAAATAATAGGGGCCTAATTTGTCAAGGATTTGCACAAGGAAATAGGGGCTCAAGTAGAGGCACAAATTAATGAATTTTGGGTTTGGGCTTCTTAGTGAGAAAAGAGATAGGTTATTCACTTACAGGTTGTGCATAGTTGAGTAAAGAAATTTTAATACATCTATATTCATTAGATTGATGCAAGAAGGCATTGGAGTTTTTAGCAAATTTTTTTCCCAGGAAAAACCACTTTCAAACCCATGAAAACAATTAATAGATGTTTGAAGTCGGTAAAAGATCCTATTGATCCTAAACACCACAAAGGGGTTTATTTGGTCCCTTGTTCATGCGGCGAGGCCTACATTGGTGAAATTGGTCATTCTATATTAACTACGATTCAAGAACATGCTGCAGACATTAAACTTAACCACTCCAAAACCTCAGCTTTGGTTGAGCACTCTAGTAAAACCAATCATCACATTTGCATTGAAAACTCCTGTGTTGTGGCCAAAATAGAGCATTACCACCATAGAAAATTTAGAGAAGCTATCGAAATAGAAAAACAAACCAATAACCTAAACCGTGATGAAGGTTGGAAAATAAGTGATAATTCGATTCCCACACTAACAAGGGATTCTACCATATCCTAGACAATCCTGACACCATTGCCTCTTCGTCCTCCTCTTTCACTCATTAAAAAAATTTAGTAAAATTAAATTCATTTAATTTCATTTAATCCATTAGTTAACCTAACTGTAGTATTAAAATTAAATTAACTCAAAATTAAATTAAATTAAATTAAATTTCTCAACACACTATCCTCAAATTAAAAAAGAATCCCATAAAGAAAATCTCTAAGAATGTCAATAACTTAATAAAATTGAGCAGAGAACACAACATTAAGAATCTTATTGAAACCAACCCCTACACACCTAGGATCTATGGAGCCCCTAAAATTCACAAACATGGTATACCTATTAGACCCATTGTCAATATGATTGGAGACCTTACTTACCATCTCGCTAAATATCTTGCTAAGAAGCTTAAACCCTTGGTGTGTAACACTAGCTCCTTTGTCAAGGATTCCAATCATTTCATTAATGATATCAAACATATAAAATTAGACAAATATGACATCTTGGTGAGCTTTGACGTAAAAGCTCTCTATACCAACATTCCTATAGATGAAGCTATGAATGTTGTTCACAAAATCACTGACCCTAACACAGCTAAATTGATAGAAATTTGTCTAAAATCCACCTTTTTTAGCTTCAAGGATGAGATATATGAACAAACTTGCAGTGTGGCCATGGGATCACCTATGTCTCCCATCATTACTAATTTGTTCATGGAATATTTTGAAAGCAAGGTCATTGAGTCTCCCCCTTTAAAATATAAACTATGGAAAAGATTTGTTGATGACACTTATGTCATTTGGCCTCATGGAAAAGAAAAATTAAACAAATTCCTAGAACACCTTAACAGTCAATCAAATTCCATCAAATTTACGATGGAAGTGGAAGAAACTGGTTGTCTTCCCTTTCTTGATATCCTAATCAAAAGAAACCAAGATGGCACAATATCTCACTAGGTCTATCGTAAGAAAACCCACACTGAACATTACCTGGATGCTAACTCTCACCATCATCCAGCTTAGAAACTTGCGGTGCACAACACTTTAGCCATAAGGGCGTTATGTATTTCAGATCATGATAATTTTGAGCAAGGAAAGAACCACCTCTTGGATGTTTTAAAAAAGAATGGATACAAGAGACACCAATGAATCAATTCTCTCAAGAAAGCTAAGAATCCCATAAACAAACAACACATGGATGATTATGCTGGTAATTTTCACCTTCCCTACATTCTAGGCACCACTCATAAGATTTCACACATCTTAAAAAAGAACAATATAAAAACCAATTTCAAACCCATGAAAACAATTAATAGATGTCTAAAGTCGGTAAAAAATCCTATTGATCCTAAACACCACAAAGGAGTCTATTTGGTCCCTTGTTCATGTGGCAAGGCCTACATTGGTGAAACCGGTCGTTCTATATTAACTAGGATTCAAGAACTTGCTGCAAACATTAAACATAACCGCTCCAAAACCTCATCTTTGGCTAAACACTCTAGTAAAACCAATCATCACATTTGCATTGAAAACTCCTATATTGTGACCAAAATAGAGCATTACCACCATAGAAAATTTACAGAAGCTATCGAAATAGGAAAACACCCCAATAACCTAATCCGTGATGAAAGTTGGAAAATAAGTGATAATTGGATTCCCATGCTAACAAGCGATTCTACCATATCCTAGACAATCGTGACCGCATTGCCTCTTGGTCCTCCTCTTTCACTCCTTAAAAACTTTAGTAAAATTAAACTCATTTAATTTCATTTAAATTAAATTAAATTAAAAATAAAATAAATAAAATTAAAATAAAATTAAATTAAATTAAATTAAATTTAAATAAAATTAAACTAAAATAAAAATAAAATAAAACTAAATAAATTAAATTAATTTAAATAAAATAATAAATTAAAATTAAAATTAAAATTAACTATATTAAATTAAATTAAATTAAAATTAAATTAAATTAATTATAAATTAATTAAAATCTCACCATTAGCAAAAAGTGTCGTCTCTTTAGTGTACCATCCCTACCATATCCTTTATTTATTACACATCATTCTCTGAATTCTTCACAATTTGAACCATGGAATATGGTTCGAAACATTGATACAAGAAACAGTAAAATGCTATGGATCCGGAAGACATAACCACACAAAATGTAGATTGGAGAAATCTCAAATCTATTAAATTTTAAGAATTTCAATTTACAAGAGATACTCTTTATTTGGAAATGATATATAATAATTTTTAATGGTATTTAGATGTAGTTAACAAAAGTGAGAAAAATAATTAAACATTTCTCTGGTATACTCATTATTAGATTAAAAAAAAAATTATCTTTGGCATGTATATATATAGTCCGATCAAAGAATATTACAATTATAAAATTATTTTTAAATGTTAAAATCACTTATATATATTTTAATATTAAAAACAGGTTATAGGAGTTGTCTATAATGCACTTTGGAGATTTCCGGTATGAATCGGTGGAAGAAAATGAAGGTAAAATCTGATTTTAAGCAGTTAAAATGGGTTTAACTGCATATTTGGATTCAGCGCCTGAAACCCATGGGACATGATTGTGCAAAAGATAACTATCAACTGGACCAATGATTGCTGCCGATTGACGGAAAAATCGCGGAAAACCCCCCTCAAAAGTCCGTTATAGACTAATGCCTATTAATTAGTACATTTTAATCAAAAATCACATTATTATTTTATATAAAAACACAACTATAACTATGTAATATGGTAAATTATATATTTTAATAAATATATTTCCCTAAAATGAAATTATCTTAAACTTTTTAATCAAAAATTTTAAATGTGAACCACAATTAATTTCACACAAATGTATATATGAGATAATTAAAAAATAAATAAAAAATTAACCAATACAATTCTCATCTTTTAAATTACATTTTAACTTTGAAATTAAGTGGATAAAAAACAAACGTTTTAAAATTAAAAAAATGCATTTATATCATGAGTTTCAGTAAAAGTATTAGAAAAGCGGAATATACATAATAATATATAGGTATATGACTTAATAGATAGATAAAAAACATTAAAAAAAATTGATATTAAAAAATCCTTATTAGTATCGAACTTTACTTTTATATAAAATTAAAGTCTATATACCTATCTTTACATATACATCGTTTTATTCTACCAATTGTAAAAAGGTTTTCCAAATCCTCTACAAAAATAATGCGCCTACAATAAAATGTATGCAATAAATTTAATCATTGAAATGGAAATGGCTGCTAATGGGTGTTATTTACTTATACCACTCTCTAGGATAAGGACAACAATGTTATTTTCGAGTAATGGCTCCCCTGTTTCAGTTTCCAATTTTTGCAACTAAAGTGATGGTGAGAAAGACACATGTGGGTAGATTTTTCATGGAGTGAATTTTTCTCATACCTTTTTCTAACCGCAGCCTTATCAACTGTTCCCAAATTACTTTTTCAGACGTGGTACACCTCACTCATTTTAATTTGGGAGAAGATGCCCATACAGTACACTGATATTATCCCGGCCCATCGACCCTCCGATGTTCTAGGGCTCGAAATCTACTTAATTTTGTACGGAATGTGGTGATTGGCGCAACTTTAGAGATTAATCGATTTTCTTTCTTATGGTGAGGAAACCTGGTATTTCTATAATATGTCCCAGGCCAAGTCTCCACACCAAACAGCATCTGGGTTAGTGAAGTATTCATTCAAAGTAGGCAGGTGTAGTTTATGTCTTTAATTTTTACTGATCTGTTAAAGGAAGATATAAAGATTCTCTTGCACCTATTTATATTATTTTAGCGATTACGCTGTTTCATGTTTAAAATCTTTTGGAAATGACAATTTTAATTGAATTTATTTTTATATTTATATTATTTATATTTAATGAGTACTAATAAAGTTAATTATTAATTTTGTTCCATAATTGTTAAATACAATGAATCTACATTTCTTTCATCAGATACCATCTAATCTACAATTCATATCAAAATAAAAATCCGAACCTTCGTGTCATCTTATATATTTTGTAATTTAATAAAGGAGAAATAATGAGGCTGCGCCCTGCACTGGATGATCCGAAAAGCATATGGCGAATAACGAAAAGGTTATCTTTGAAAAAGAGATGGAATCGGTTGCATTATTTGATATATCTTTCATGACTAAAAAGAATGGCAATCAATGGGACTGTTTTGCTGTCGTTGATTCTGCTTTTACAGTTTAATATGAACTAGATGTTCTGTACATATCATACCCACCAAAAGCATTTCCAGGATAATAAATATGTTTTTCTGTATCCATTTCTATTCTTGCGCGTTGGAATAAATCTAATAACAATCAATTCGTAAAAACCTAAAACACGCACACATTATTTTTATTGGTTTCTTTTGTAGGTGGTTTGAGTGCAGCCCAAGCAGCCCAAACATGAACTGAAACCCATCAATTAAGAACGTGGGAATTGGAAGACTATGAGATAGCCGACGAAAGAACCAATGAATCTGTTCTTAAAGTTTTATAAAAATAAAAGGAAAGTCATTTGAGTGTAATTTTTCAGCAGATATTGAAATTTTTTAAGAATTTATTGAAAATGTATAAACTTGATATAACTCAGATTTCATAAATATTCCATTTCTGCAATTTCAAGATGACAAGAACTTTCGATTTGTCAACACAAACACATCAGTCATGTTGATTAATGATACCATGCACGCAATTCCTAGCCGCCAAAAAAAAGTATGATTTATTTAAAAAACTTGTTCAGATGGAATAGTTTCTGGATCATATAAAAAAATGTGATTTAATTAAAAAGTTTGGTCGGATGGAAGAGTTTCCGGATTATAGGCTCATGTGTATAATCTATGGTTAACTGTTCTGGACATCTAACTCATGTATAGCACAGATAAAATAGAAACCAGTGATGCTTTATTCTTTCAGTTTCCCATACGTCTCGGCAGAAAAGGACTTATTTAGAATATGAAGATCAAAATCATTATATTTTCAAAATAATCTTTATGTAGCCTTCATTAAGCCGCTCCTCTGGATCATTTTAGGAGTGGATTGATATTTGTGGCCAAATTTATAAAACTTTTAACTCTTTTACAAAAGTTGTAAAACAAAAGAGTTTAACAGTCTCCCTGTTCCTCGAATAAGAGTGGCTATCAAATTGGGTTCAAGCATAGGTTTTCTAAGTATATCCGCTTCTTGCAATTATGCTATGAAAAATGGAGTGTCTGTTACCAATTATGTAATTTGAATGTGCTAGGGACTTTACCAGAGGTTGGCTTCCTCTCTGGCAACGAAAGCTTTGAAGCTTGAGGTCAAGAGGATACTATTGAAAATTTTGCTGAGACCGATTACGTTATTATTATTTTGTTATAACTTGATAAAATAATGTGCAATATCTATAACTGGAAAAGCACTTTTATGGCTGAGATAAGGTAGAACTGTTTTACTCTAAAATTTTGCTCAGAAACGTCACTTTCTGAACTATTTTGTTAAATTCTTATAATAGTAAATATATCCGCGATGCCTATAACTAGATAAGTAATTTTATGGAGTTGAATGTGAATGAGTAAAACAAAAGACAGTGCAGAGAGATTAATGAAAAATAATAGCACGACTCAAAATATATTTATGAGAAATACAAAAAAAAAATATTCGGGAAAGAATTTGAAAGAAAATCTATGAAGAATTAAGAAGGGGCTTACATCATAGGAGAAACAAAATAGATTTCTAATAATATACAAAATCTCCCTTTACAGATCTTTGCTACATTATTATATTTAATATCTTTTTAATAAATTAAATATTTTTTATTGAACTTCAAATTTTATAACGATCCCCAATTCAGTTACACCTCGCGGTAAATAAATGAATAATAAAATACATAGATAAAATAAAACTTATTTTTTCAATTATTTTTATTAGGTTATAAAATATTACAAATTTTCTGTAAATTAAGTAATACAATTAAGTAATAAAATACAGAGATAAAATAAAACTTAATTTTTTAATTATTTTTATTATATTATAAATCTTAATAATTATCGCTAAAATAATGTATTTTATTTTAACTTAAGATTTCGCCTTCTGATATCTTGTAGCAGCTAAAAATGTAACTGTAACAAATATCAATATCAATAACATATACAATATTTTACTTTGTTTTAAAACAAAGTTTCTGTTTTTCATATCAATTAACAACTAATAGCGTGGGGCAGATCTCAATAACAATAACCTATATAATCTTTTATTCTATCTTGAAAAGATCTATTCTAAAACAAATTTTTGTTTTTAGTATCAAGGAAAAAAACTCTAAAGTGTGTCAGAGAGATCAATGACAATACGTTCTGAGTTACTGTTGTTAAAAAGAAACAATGTTAGTCAAAACGGGATAGCTATTTATTTTAAATCTAATTTTTATAATGTATTAGAACTAAAACTATATTCAGTGGAATAGTCATTCTTTTTTTTGCCAAAAGATAGAAATAATCAAAATCAAAAAGTCACATGATATATTGCGGCAAAACCTGACATTTAATAGTATCGATAGTAATTTGAAAAGGTAGTGGAGATGTCCGCGGAAAATATATCATCAGAGACCTGAATGGAAAAACGTTTAATTGATATCATCAGAGACGTACCAATGGAAAACCAGATCTGTGGATACCCCATCTTATCATATCAACATTTTCTTCATCAAAGTTCCGCGTCCTTCAAATTACGTGCTGGAAGAACTCCTGAATTGTAATCCAAGTTATCGTAGGATTCAGATTGAGACGGAGTACAGTCTAGGAAGTTGTGGGATGTCTGATTAACCATTCTTTCACGAAAGTTATATAGCTCCTCATAACCTGTCGTGCTAACTGATCGGACCCGCTGTTGACGAATAACCATATGTTGCTGCTGCTGCACATAGTTATTGAACATGGATACCCTCGAACCTGTGTAATTCGATGAAACTAAATTAGGACTACTTGTAATTTGCAGTTGTCGACTATAATCCAGGGCTGGTTCGTTTTGGATGGAAGTCATAGAAGCCAGCTGTTGATTGAAAGGTTCTGGTTCCTTCTGAGATCTTATATAAGCGGAATACTGCTGCACTAAACTAGGGTTAGAATTAGCTTGCAGTGGGTGGCCATGGTGATATACATCTGAAAATTTTGATAAACACGGTGAGTCAGCTGGTATGAAATACGGCGGTGGAATCCCATAGTGGAGTCGATCAGAATACGTTTCTCCACTTATGCTTTCCACGTGTAGACTACCACAGCCTTCCGGCGCTGCCAAACAATTATCACCATTAGTCGGTAGAGTTAGGCTGCATGTTCCGTGTGCAACTTGAATACTGAAGTCGGCAATTGCTGCGGTTTCTTGTTTTGGCATGTTCATACAAGGAGGATCCTCGTATTGGAGGTTGATTCTTTCTGGAAAGTTCAATTTCGCCCTTGACCCTCGAAATTTTAAAGCAGCGTCGTCGTATGCTCTCCCAGCGTCTTCTGCGGTCTCAAATGTGCCCAGCCATACTCGTCTTGCCTTCTTTGGATCTCGAATCTCTGCAGCCCATTTTCCCCACGGCCTCTGCCTTACTCCTCTGTAATGTCTCTTTGGAGGGGGATTCCGCGGATCCAGTTCCTTTCTCTTAAAGTTCGTCTTATTTTCTCGATTAAGTTGCTGGTGTTGAGGTGGCGTGACGATGCTTGGCCGTTCTGCATGACACCAACACAACATCACCAATCTTTCATCTTACAAACACATTACCCCAAAAGGATGTAAGTTCTGGAAAGAGTCTCCTTCATGTTTTCAATAAAAACTAATTTTCTTTAAAAGTTTTAATCTGCATTTTGTTAAACATGGTTACTCCACATGGAGAGTTATTTAAAATGAGAGATAGTTACTCCCCATGGAGAGTTATTTAAAATGAAAGAGTTAATTAAAATTGAGTCAAAGATGAGTTTAGTCATATTTTGGACAAAGTTGAATTTATTTACCTGTTGAATTAAATTTATTTACATGTTAAATTATTTTGGGTGAGTGGTTAGTTAAAAAAAATTAAATACCTTTCCTTGATTCAGTGTGATCAACTAAAAAACCACAATATATAAACTATTTATGTTATTTTTTACCTTTACTTCTCTTCTTTCCAACACAGTTGAATTTCAATTACAGCTTATTTCCACTCAAACAGTTCTTCAAAAAACGCTCCCAGAAAGCGATATGAATAAGCTCATGTCTGTAAGCTTTACAGTGGGAGGGGTTTGTGTTTTTGTAAGCAAATTTCTAGCACGATGAGAAGGGTTGGAAATGGTCGTATAATTAGAAAAACTGACCCATCAAGAAATATTCGGAAGGATCGGTTCACATGAATCCGTGGAACGTTAATATTATCGAAACCCTTAATCCAATAATAAGCATCTAAGTTCTCGATATTATTCAATTAAGACTCTTATCCATTCATGTTAAAGGCCGCCATGTCGTAAAACCAGAAAGTAGAATAGAATACGTCTATCTTACCGGCTTGTATTGACAAAGAAGGGATGCCATTTCATTTCAGTAACTTAGGGCTAGATCTCTGCGCTTATTTCTATAGATGGATTGCTGAATATTGGGCAATCGGACGTCTGATTTCAGAATATTTGGTGAATCGGCAGTAACTTAGGGTTAGATCTCTGAGCTTATCTCTATTGATGGTTTGCTGAATATTGGGCAATCAGACGTCTGATTGTTGAATATTTGGTGAATCAGCGGGACTATGTCTATTTGATTGCAGAATATTTGAAGAATCAGCAATCTAGATAAATATTTGGTGAATTAGCGGAATCATGTCTATGTGATTGCAAAATATTTGAGGAATCAGCAATCTAGATAAATATGCCTGAGTTAAATAGTTGCAACTGTACTACTCTTGGTTACAATAACATTTAAGAAAAAGCCATTTAGTAAAGATTGAGCAAATTAAGCTATAAAGTGACAGCTCACCTCCTCCTCTGCATCAAAAAATATATATTATCAGTGAAACGAACACAAAAACCACATCTGCTAACCCTGAGCTTCACAATTTCTGGCTTCTGTGGATAAAATAGATG
This sequence comes from Pinus taeda, assembly GCA_000404065.3. Lineage (NCBI taxonomy): Eukaryota > Viridiplantae > Streptophyta > Pinopsida > Pinales > Pinaceae > Pinus > Pinus taeda. The sequence continues at coordinate 96,379 of APFE031165448.1, read as the reverse complement.
TTTTCAAATCTAAATTTATAACCTTTAAGGCGCAAACAGAATGAGTTTTTTCGCCCATTTCCCTCTCTGTAAAATTAGTTAACAGAAGCCGATTTGATTCCAGTATATGTTTGATATTTGGTGCTATCACAAGCCTATTTTCATTTATCTGTTGTTAATTTTGTCTCTATTCCATTGATTCCTTCTGATAACAGACATATTACAAAGATTTTAGATTTTATCTGAATTTCTTCCAGATTTTATATCATTTCCAGTGCACGATCCAATCGAGATACACGAGATTTACAAATTGTATTAACCGTATCTAAGCAGAAAACTTACAGAAGCTATGCCAAAGCTTCACAGTCACTGGCATAAGGTTGAGGGTATCATCTATTCACCTTGGCCGGATGAAGCTGTAATATGCTGACCAGTAATATCGTTCTCTTTGACGCCATGCGTTGTGAATGTGATCGTCTGTTGCGCAGTTCCCCGTCTCTTCTGCCCGGCTTGCAATTGATCGGGCTTGTTCTCCATTGGGTAAAGGACACGTCCACCGTCTACGCCGAAGAGGCTATAAATAATGGACAACAGATCCTTGGAACAATCAACGCGGGAAAAGAATCGACTGAGATCGGATCCCTCATACCCCGCATTCGTTATAGTAAATTACCTCGACCCTAGCTCGGATATAGGGGGAAATCCTACAGAAGGTCAATCTTCATTTCAATTTTCTCTATTGGGCCGCTAATCTGGTAAAAATAATTGCAGGCTATACGTGACAAGCCCCTAGCCCCTGAGAAATCCTGAGCTCAGACGGCTAATCTTTCTTCAGGCATTCACGACAGATAGGGTTTTGGGGTGAAGTCTAAGTTACTGACCTGGGACCTTTTCAACTTTCAGAGGATAGAACTATTTATTGTCAGGGTTCCCACATCTACCTTAAACACCGCCGTCTTGAGGCGTTTTAGATCACAGTCTAACCGGGGACTTTTTGGCTTTTTGTGTGGTTGAGTTTCTGGTTAATTTTGCACTAGTTGTTGAGTAAAAGAGTTTTCAAGCTTATGCCGAATTTATTTCTATATTTTAAATTGAAATTTATGTTATATAATATTGTAATTTTTTTGAAAACTATAATAGGCCAAATTTCAATATTTTTAATATAAAACTTTAAATCTAAATATTGACACTAGTTTTAATGTTTCTTTATAAATATCATTTTAATAATTGTTGTTCTGTTATTGGCAAGCAATTTTCTAAGAAAACGTGAAATAGAACGGTAACGTTAATCGCTGTGAATGCCATTTGAATGGTAATGTCCATCGCTCTGAATGAGATGCACCGTTCCAGACATACGGACACGGACTTCTTTAGTTGTATCAATTTTCTAAACCTTCATGTTTTTCTAACCGTCCATGGACACTTTTATAATATTCAATTTTATTTTATTTTTTTTCTCACTTAGCCCTGGGCAAAACAAACATTATAAAACAGAATATTACTTTTTGTTTTAATTCAAGGCTTTGGATGCTTGATTCGGTAACTTTCACTTTTCAATTTAACTGTTCTCTTTTGTTTTCTTTATGTTAGGGTTTTTCATCATTTTACACAACTGCAAATCGCATTGATTTTGCCATTGACAATAACGGCATTTCCATCTTCCCAATCGTGTGGTATTATGAAGAGATGTTACAAGTATACGCGGCATTGTTTTGTTATTTTGCAAATTTTGTGTCGGAAAAGAAAAATAGGTGAGCGTGAGGGTGGAGTCGGGTGGGGTGGTGTTGTAATTTTGGGGTGGGGTCGGGTCGGCTCGGGTCGGCTCGGGTCGGGTGGTGTGGGGGTGTAATTTTAAGAGTAGAAAATTTTAAATATTTTAAAATTAATTTTGAATTTAGGTTTATTTTGGATGAATTAGAGAAATGTTAGTTTTTTTTTTTTTTTTTGGTTTTTCGGGGGTGTATGGAAAGGATGATTCGTTTCGTTTACACTTGAAGTCAATTCGTAATGGAAAGAATGATTCGTTTCATTTACACTTTAACTCAATTCTTAGGAGTAACAAAATGGAACTTTATTGTTTACTTTTAATAGTACTTAAAAAAGAAACGATTATATTTTTCTAAACTTATATAATTGATTTAAAAATTTGAAATAAGAGGTTAGGTTAGTCATTTCAAATTAAATAATAGAATAGACGGATCTAAAAGGCCAACCATTAATAAAATTACATATACATTAGCAATCACATTTCAAAGATTCATGATTTAAAAAAAATGCAATAACAAATAACTAAAAAATTGAATGAAGAAAAAAAAAATAATTATATAATATTTAAATAAAGATAAACATAAATAATTGGAAGAATTGTGTAGGTATGAAAAGATAATTTTAAATGGCACCCCCATCATTAAAAAAAAAACACTATAGTTATATTTAAACGAATAAAATTTAAATGGTAAATTTTTTTAAAAAAGTATTTATGGATGAAAATCCAAAAAAAATGAAAAAATGAAAGTAATCTTCCCTTATTTATTGTATTTTTAAAAACTCTTATTTTATTATTCTTCAACCTTTGGTTAATTTTATTGCTACTAATAATTATTTAATAATTTATCAATCTCTTTACAGAAGGCTCTAATAAATAACGCTCTCATTTTTTTTTTAATTCAGCACATGCCCTTTTTAGTATTATCAATATCTTATATATTTAAAGATAATTAAAATACTTAATGAATTAAATTAAGTATTGATTACTTTTTTAAATTTAATTAAATATTTTCATAATTACTTTTAAAAGTTTTCTAATTTAATTTTACCTAAAATTTCTTTTTGTTTATATTTTTTTTTAATTAAATTTTTAGACTCATTAATGAAATTGAATTTCAGTAACTTTTGTTTCCTAATACCAATCATAGCAACTCAATTGTACCGTTACCCTTTTGTTTCGTAATACCAAGGGTATCAACTCTATGGCACCTATTAAAATAAATTTCAATTACATTTTGTTTCCTAATACCAAGCGTATCAACTCGATTGTGCCTACCAAAAAATTCCTTATGGAATTTCAATGGCACCACAACGCTTATACTTAAAATATTTTCAAGAGCGCCACAACGCTTATACTTAAAATATTTATGACTAATCGAAGGGAAAAGAGGGATGATGGATGAGACAAACGTTTTCATGATGGTCACCCTTTGGTGTGAGATTTATGGTGATTAAGAATTAAGGTATTTATTTTAATGTGTTTTCTCAAAAAATCTATAAAATATTTATGACTAATCGAAGGGAAAAGAGGGATGATGGAGGAGACAAACATTTTCATGAGGTTCATCCTTTGGTGTGAAATTTATGGTGATCAAGAATTAGGGTATTTATTTTAATGTGTTTTCTCAATTAAAATTTTTGAGTTGTCAAATTTATAATTTAAATATTACAATATCATTTAAATTTAAGGAAATTGTGTTTAACACTTTCTAATTTAAATGATGATTTAAGTGTTAATGAGTGAAATTAGAGACACCATCCCAAGACCTACAACATCCAATACTTTTAATAAAAATCCAACCTATGTGTAATTCATTCAACAAAGACACAACCTATACAGGTCATCTTTAACATTCATTACAAGTTTATAATAATGATATTATTAATAAATTAATTAAAATTAGATAATAATTATACTCATAATCAAATAAACCATACTGTATACGACCTCATAGTCTTTACGCAACTCAAATCTAATTCCTGACAACATCTTACAAGTAATAATTGAATCTTTATATTAATATAAAATAAAAAATATGAAATCTTAAAAAATCATACTTAATACCATAACCTCTACGGAATAAATAATCTTTATAATATACATAATAAAAAGTTGAATCATTAATATCATACTAATACCATAATATCACCATTATTTAAAATGATAATTAAGGAAAATACATCATAAATCACTATAACATGATATAATAATATGATCATCAATTTCTTTATTCTCAAAGTATAAACTGTAAATTAGAGTGCCTATCTCAAAATCCTAAGTAAAATTAAAAGTGTCTAGCTTCAAAAGAAAGATTAAAATACATTTTATAATTTTTAAAATACAATTATATTAACTTATTTT